>PVHX01015227.1:23794-47687 GCA_004024805.1 Geosciurus inauris
GAGGCTGAGACAGGAGAATCGCCAGTTCAAAGCCAGCCTCAGCTACGGCGAGGCGCTAAGCAACTCAATGAGACCCTGTCTCTGCAGAAAAACACAAAACAGGGCCGGGGATGTGGCTCAATGGTCGAGTACCGCTGAGTTCAATCCCCGGGAACAAAAAAAAAGAAAAAAGAAAAGAAGGCTCTCTTATTTGTTACCGTTGCTCCTAGTAGGTGGTCAAGGCAAGAACTTTATGCGATAAGAACATTCTCCAATTCAATCTGAGCAGCAGCTAAACTTTGAGCCCTGGGAAGTGGTGCTTGCAGACACACCCGCTTCGCGGAAAGACAGCCCAGCGCGAACCACAGAAAATATCAAGGGCGCGAAGCCACTCTCGTTAAGTCCCAAGCTATTTCTAGGATCCAAACGCGCCTGCTCGCGGCCTGCGCCGCGGCTTGCGCATGCTCAATGTGGGGGGCGGGTCGCGGCTCCGCCGGAAGCGCTCTTTCACAGGCGGCATTTTCTTCCTGTGCAAGGCCGGCTGAGGGTTCCTGCTGCTGCTGTTTCTTCCTCCGGGTGAGTAGCGGGTTCCCGCGGGGCCTGGTGAGAAGCATGCAGGATCTCTCCGAGCTCTTTTAGGGACTGGCTCCAATCTAGGAAACCCCACCGAAAAGGTCACCTCGCCCTCCTCCCCGTCTCACCTCATTGCCGCCCCCCAGCGCTCCGTAGTCCTTACTGTCGAGCGGATTAACCTCCAAGGGCGTCCCGGGCCTCGCCTTGGCTTCCGGCTCTGCGTGGGCCCTGGGTCTCCTTGGGCACTGCCTACAAGACTTATGCCATTCCCAAGGGAATCTGTGTAGGCAGCCTGGTCACTGTGGAGGCTAGGTTCGTCCTGGACGACCTCAGAACTAGGTTCATGGGTGAAGGCGGCCGGAATGAGCCGGGTCTGGTTGTTGCACTGGTGCTATCACTTTGTGCAAAAGCAGAGGTGATTTTTAAGGGCTGGGCAGGCTTTCACAGAGTAGTGATGTTAATAATAACCTATCCTCTATGTGAAGGCTGGCAGGCCTTCGTTGTCATAGGATGTGTTGGTAGGGCCTTGACGTCTGTGAAACTGGGACTTAGGAGTTTGAGACACCCATTGTAAAACGCTGCAGTGACCTAAAGAAATACATAATACAGCATGAATGCTATATTCTAGTCTCTAAATCCGTCAGTACATTGCTCATAGATGAGGTAGTATGATTTCAAAGTTTTCCACCATGAAATCGAGTCTAAATAAACCATTAAGTATTCATGTTTGCCTAACATAACTGAATTGCCAGAGTTTTGCGATACGTAGTACTGTGTATATGTACATATTTGTGTATACGTTTTGTTGAACCTATTGTTTATGCAAGATAGAAATACATTTCCTCCTATTATGTACATTGGCAGCTTTTATTTATATTATTCTAGAATGGTATTGTTATAATAGCCTTACATTGGAGGTATATTAGTGGTCTAAGAATGATAGATGAGTGTACATCTCATCTATAGATAAAACGTAAAGTATTTATAGTTACAATCTACAAAGCAAGAGATTTCAGTTTCATTTCAGGATTTTGAAGTCATTTTAAAAGATAGTATGCTGTTTTAGAAGTGCCGTTAGTAATCCTAAATCCATTCTATTCTTTAATAATTTAGAATAGGAATCTATATAAACAGGGGTTTTGTGTCTCGACATTTTTAAATAGTATTAAAAGTTGTTACTATCTTGATGACTTTGGAATGTGCTTTGAAAACAACCCTAATTTGTTCGTGTAGTTCAGTGAACATCCAGTAGATGGCAGTTTATCACTACCAATTCAAACTTTATAGACAAATGAAAGTGTTTTATTGGAATGTCACCGCTTTTCACAGATTGTTAATAAAGCCCATGCCTTGCCTGCTGGGTATTTTCATTCATGAATTGTACCGCACATGATGATACCACACATTCCTACTGCATTTTCAATTTTATTCTGATGGAATAAAGACTGAAAAAGTAAAATTTTCACTTCATGTGAGAAGTGTTGTGTAATCCAATTTTTAAAATCCATCCTGATGGAAAAAAGCACACTTTGATTTGTTATCCAAGGAAAAAGATATCAGTTAGGTGGTTTCTTACAGCTCCATTTAAAAAAATAATTCATTGTAATCAATATAATTAGTTCCTTAAGTAATTATATCTTAGGCATTATTATATATCCACTATATAGTAGGGTTTGTATATAGATTTCTTATTTTTTATTTTTTTGTACCGGGGATCGAACTCAGGGACACTCGACCACTGAGCCACATCCCCGGCCCTATTTTGTATTTTCTTAGAGACAGGGCCTCACTGAGTTGCCTAGTGGTTTACTGTTGCTGAAGCTGTCTTTGAACTTGCAATTCTCCTGTTTCAGCCTCCCAGGCATACGCCACCACACGCGGCTATATAGATGTTTAATAAATGCTTATTGAATGAATTAAATTGTTTAATATCTCTGGGCCAAAATTTCTTTATCCAAAATGAAGGACTTCAACCGGGCACGGTGGTGCAAGCCTGTAATCCCAGTACTTAGGGAGGCTGAGACAGGAGAATCGCCAGTTCAAAGCCAGCCTCAGCAACGGCGAGGCACTAAGCAACTCAGTGAGACCCTGTCTCTACATGAAACACAAAATAGGGCTGGGGATGTGGCTCAGTGGTTGAGTGCCCCTGAGTTCAATCTCCAGTACCAAAAACAAAACAAAAACAAAATGAAAGACTTCAGTTATTTAGTTATGTTTAAATTATTATTATTTTGTTTTGGTAACTGGGGATTAAACCCAGATATGCTTAACCACTGAGCCAATATCCCTTGCCCACTTTTTAAAATATTATTTAGAGACAGGGTCTCACTGAGTCACTTAGTGCCTTGTTGAGTTGCTGAGGCTGGCTTTAAATTTGCAATCCTGCTTCAGCTGCTGGGTCTAAAGGTGTGCTCCACAATGCCCATCAATTATGTTTAAATTAAATAATGTAATTATTATGAAGTGAATGATTGTTAGTAATAATATGAAACCTCAATTTTGGAAATCCTTCAGAAGTCTGACTTTGTTGATTGAATGGAAGATTTTTCTTCAGTAGAACAAATAATTCTTGAATAGTCTTTGACAAGTAATTTTTGAATAGTCTTTGTGTGACAATTGTAAAGATGGATAAGATGTAAATCCTGTTTATAAGGATTTAAACTATAATAGAGTAGAATAGATATAAATCCAATAATTATTACAAATAAGACATTTCTTAAAATGGTGTAGTAGGGCTAAATGAATAATATAGCGGGTTAATGAGATATGAAAGGCTTCATGGAGCTGATAAGGTTAGTGTTTGAAGTTTGGGTAGAATTTGATTAGATGAATGAGATGAGGCGCAGGCAAATACAAGACTGAAGGGAAAATTTGGCATTTTCATATGCCAGTGACTCCATCTGTTGAGAGTTCCCATTGAGAAATTTGAGAAATAGTAAAAAGATAAAAGGCTTTAAAGTGACTTTTTGGAGCTAGATGAGTATAATTTTGAATGTTTGGGAATCCTGCAAAAGGATTTTAGGTCTTCTTTTTTTTTGGTACCAGGGATTGAATTCAGGGGTACTCAACCACTGAGCCACATCCCCAGCCCTATTTTGTGTTTTTATTTAGAGTCTCACTGAGTTGCTTAGCGCCTTGTGATTGCCTTGTGAGGCTGGCTTTGAACTGGGAATTCTCCTGTCTCAGCCTCCCAAAGTGCTGGGATTACAGGCGTGCGCCACTGCACCTGGCCGCTTTTAGGTCTTGATAAGGAAGAAATAGAGTATATATTCTTCTTCTTTTTTTTTTTTTGGTACTGGGGATTGAACTCAGGGGCACTTGACCACTGAGCCACATCCCCAGCCCTATTTTCTGTTTTATGTAGAGACAGGGTCTCACTGAGTTGCTTAGCACCTTGCCATTGCTGAGGCTGGCTTTGAACTTGCGATTCTCCTGTCTCAGCCTCCCTAAGTGCCGGGATTACAGGCTTGAGCCACTGCGCCCGGCTAGAGTATATATTCTTGAATGGAGAAGGAGGCATATAATAGAATTCCAAAAATGTAAAAATATTGTTGGAGCTGTTCCAGAGGGAAGGCAATGAAGAGAATCTTTAATTTAGAAGAGAAAACAATAATTTTAGAGCTGGAAGGACCATGGATTTTAATCTATGCAGTACCTAATTTTTAGGTTCCATTAAGCTGTTTGCACAAATTCTGATTTACTCCTTTTCACATGAATGCAAAATATATATTCCCGTGTGTGTGTGTGTGTGTGTGTGTGTGTGTGTGTCTCATACCATTCAACACAGCTTTGTGCTGAAAGTTGAGTGGCATTGTTTGAAAATGAGATCCTGTTCCCCAAAATGCAATAGTTGCATTATCCCTAGTAAGTCTGTTGTTTTATATAGTTATTGCCTTTGACAGTGGAGTGCATACCCCAGTGTAAACCCAGTTACAGTTGTTCTAGCTGCTAAGGGATATACTGTATGTAAAAGTGAGCATATTACCTTCTTTCCCCTGTTTTTAGGTTAGTCCTTTATTCTTGTGGTAGTTTTTTTGGTTTGAATCTTTTGAAAGTTCTATTGTTTCATGTTTAGCTGGGTTTTGGGGAGCAATAGGATGGCTCAAAAAATTTAATGTCAGCAGGGCGCAGTGGCACACACCTGTAATCCCAGCACTTTTGGAGGCTGAGACAGGAGAATCCCGGGTTCAGAGCCAGCCTCAGCAATGGTGAGACACTAAGCAACTCATTGAGACCCTCCCTGTCTCTACATAAAACACTTAATGTCACTTATTAATTGAGAAAATGGCATATTTCAAATTAATTAGACTTCAAAAATAGATACGAGAAAAAATAAGTTGATTCATAGTTTGAATTTCAATCTCAAAAATTACCTGGCATATATGATACTTAATTGAAGAGATTGTCATCATCATATTAGTAAAGTATTTCATTGTCAGGCAGCCTTTCTTCAGTTGGATTAGCGTTAAAGTCATTGTTTTTCCAAATTCTCTAGAATATTTATTTAAAAACTGAAAGTAGCTTAAGACTGTGTTTTCAGATAAAATTAGTCTACTACTAAATAAATTTGTTTTTAATCTACTTCAATTTGCAAGAAAAAAAGCTTTAAATGTGTTTATTTTCTTAACATTGAAAATCCATTTCTCCTTAAAATTGAAACTTTTTTAAATGTAGGTAATATTTGAATTTGATTAGAAGTTAGCTTCTTGCTCAGTTCAAACTATTTTTACAGTCTCTGAGTGTTAATGAATATAGTTGTTACCTAATGACACTTCTCTTTGTTTTTTAAGGTTAATAGTCAAGATGGTACATGCTGAAGCCTTTTCTCGTCCCTTGAGTCGGAATGAAGTTGTTGGTTTAATTTTCCGTTTGACAATATTTGGTGCAGTAACATACTTTACTATCAAATGGATGGTAGATGCAATTGATCCAACCAGAAAGCAGAAAGTAGAAGCTCAGAAACAGGTATGATTGAAATACTTGAAGATAATTTTTCTTATGGCTAACAAACATTCTCCTTCAAAACTAAAAATAGAGTAGAATTTTTAAATTAATGAATTCTATAAAACTCAAAAGAAGTGCAGTGGTACACATGTTTTGTATCATTATTCCTAAAAAAGTATTAGTGAATTTATTGATAAAATATATGAGCAATTTATCAGAAGAAGAAAGATGATGAATAAAAATATAGTATTTTGTTGTGAAAATCTTCATTAGAATATTCTTGTCAGCTTATAAATGAAGGAATCTACGTAAAATTTTTTTAATAGATTAAACAAAAATAATTTATCTTTAGTAATGGTATATCTTTTGCTTTGTATGACATTTGAAATTTGGATAATGCTGACAAATTGTCAGTGTTTAGACTTAACAAACTACACTAAAATATAAGGAATTGCTTTGCTACTGAGTTGCATCCTCAGTCCTTCTTATTTTTTTTATTTTGAGACAGGGTCTCAGTAAATTGCACAAGGCTTCACTAAGTTGCTGAAGCTGGCCTCAAACTTGGAATCCTCCTGTCTCAGCCTCCCAAGTCATTGGCATGTGCCACTGTGCCCAGCTGAGTTGTGACCCTTGATTCATTCAGTAAGCATTTGTGCTTAATATTAAGGAAAAAGGATGAATAACTTTTGTTCTTTCAAAATGCTGCAGACAAATGTTGAGAAGAGGACTGCATTACAGGCATAGCTCTTAAATCAGTAAAAAGTAAAAACCACAGTTTCATAAACACTGTTAGTAAATATGTATCTGAAAAGTAGCTTGGACATTTATGAATTTATTTCTTAAATTTGATTATAAAATAGTTGGCTCAAGGTCTATCTTACATCTTTAGCCCATTCATAACACTCTGGGAAGTCTGAGCAGTATAGGTTGAAAAACAAAAAACTGATTATGGCCAGGTACTCTGGTACACACCTGTAATCCTAGCAACTTGGGAGGCCGAGGTAGGAGGATTGAAAGTTTGCCACAGCCGTGCCAGGTTAGCAAGAGCCTGTATTAAAATTTTAAAAAAGGGCTAGGATATCACTCCAGTGGTAGAGTGCCCCAGGATTCAATCCTCAATACCACCAAAATAAAAAAAAGAAAGAAAAGAAAAGAAGAAAAACCTGATTATATATTATATACCTCAGTGTAACTTTTTTTCCCCATGTAAATCAAGAAAGTCAGTTTGAGTCACAGGTTAAGATATTGATAAGATACATCATTTTCAGCATTTTAAAAAGTGGAGGTATGACTTTTATTTATTTTTTTTGGTACTGGGGATTGAACTCAGGGGTACTCAAGCACTGAGTCACATCCCCAGCCCTATTTTGTGTTTTATGTAGAGACAGGGTCTCACTGAGTCGCTTAGCGCCTCGCCGTTGCTGAGGCTGGCTTTGAACTGGCGATTCTCCTGTCTCAGCCTCCCTAAGTGCTGGGATTACAGGCTTGAGCCACCGCGCCCAGCTGGGGTATGACTTTTAAACAAAAATTTTTGTCATTGTTTTCCTTGGCTTCTAGGAGCTCCTGGAAAAAAAAAATGCATATATATATATATTTTCACATATATATTTATTAATGTTGCATATGTACTCATATATGTGTGTAGAAACAAATATGGATTTTGGCGGGGGTACTGGGGATTGAACTCATGGGCACTCAGCCACCGAGCCATAGCCCAAGCCCTATTTTGTATTTTATTTAGAGACAGGGTCTCATCGAGTTGCTTAGCACCTCAGTTTTGCTGAGGCTGGCTTTGAACTAACGATCCCCCTGCCTCAGCCTCCTGAGCCACTGGGATTATAGGTGTGCACCACTGCGCCCAGCCCAAATATGGATATTAAGTGATATGTAAATGGATCACATCACTAAACCTTTGTTGAAGACCATATGTATGGTATTATTCTAAATGTTAGGTATGTGAAGTGTCAGATACTCTGTCCTTATTGTGCTCATGGTAGGGAGAAAAGACTTGTCTGTGACAATATAAATTATAGTAGTGAGTGGGCATATACTGTTGCCTAGTGAGTAGTACAGAAGACAAACTGGCTTTTGGAGAAAGGAATAATTACCATGATTGAGGCAGTTGAGTATGGTTTCATGAAAGAGCTTGGCCTCTAGATTAACAAGCAAGGACAATGTTAAGTAGAAAGAACATGAACAGAATTATAGTGGGGTTAGGAATAGCAAGACCTATTAAAGGAATGGTAAATGGTTTAATCAGGTTGGAGGGGAAGGTTTATGTAATCAATTATGTGGTAGAACCTGCAGGGAGATGTAAGGACTACATCCTAAGTATAAAGTTAGAGAATAGAGCTCTACTTTTCTTCAATCTTTCATTTTCTGGCAGGTAGATTGAGGCTGATTAAAATACAGTACAGCATTTCAGAAGTCCATCATCAACTGAGGAGACATGCTTTTTGCTTCTAATGTTATCCTGTTCCACACTAACTTACTAGTGTTTAAAACATCCAGAATGAAAAGATTATCATGGGATTTGCTTGTCTAAGGGCTATAGCTTCTGTGCATTCTGTTCTTCGCTACATCTCTGTCCAACTATTGAAATATACTGTTGACCAGTTGAAGACTTCTGTATAGGCAATGATAAACCATTAAATATATTTGAATAGGTGGGTAATAATGCAAAGCATGGCTTTTAGGATCATTCACTTTACAATAGGAGGAATTGAAGTCAAGAGAAACTTAAAAGGAAGATATGTTAGTTATAGACCACAAACATCCTGACAAAGCGGGCGTGGTGGCGCACACTTGTAATCCCAGCATTTTGGGAGGCTGAGACAGGAGGATCGCGAGTTCAAAGCCAGCTTTAGCAACAGGGAGGCACTAAGCAACTCAGTGAGACCCTGTCTGTACTTAAAACATAAAATAGAGTTGGAGATGTGGCTCAATTGTCAAGTACCCCTGAGTTCAATCCCTGGTGCCAAAAAAAAAAAAATCTTGACAAAGACCTAGAATAGGGGAGCAAAAAGGGGAGTGAAGTAAATTCAGAAGAATGAATGCAGGAAGGACTCTGATGTGAGGAAAGAAAGAGGACATTATATAAAGGAATCAAAGATTTGTCTGGATTCCTCAGGGACTCATTAATATTTTCATAGAGGTTTGAAAATTGTTAGGGCAGATTTTATGAGATGATGACTTTTTATATGTGCATATTGAGTTTGTATTGATGGTAAGGATTCAGGGAGAAGTGTTGAGATACCAATTGAAGTTGTAGATCTGAGTTTTAACAAAAATGTCAGCCTTAGGAGGTACTTTTTTTTTTTTGGTACTGGGGATTGGACTCGGGTACTCGACCACTAAGCCACCTCCCCAGTCCTATTTTGTGTTTTATGTAGAGACAGGGCCTCACTGAGTTGCTTAGCGCCTTGCCGTTGCTGGGGCTGGCTTCGAACTCACGATTCTCCTGTCTCAGCCTCCTTAAGTGCTGGGATTACAGGCTTGAGCCACCGCGTCCAGCTTTAAAGTTACTTTCTTATGCCTATAAATAATTGGAGTCATTAAAATAGTCAGTCTCCATCGAGATATTGTAAGTCATAAGATTTTTGCTGTGTATGTGAGCATCATTTATAGATTTTTTTCCAGACCACTCTCCAGTCTTCTCCTACCACCATCCAGAGTTATACATTCAGATACTTAAGAGCTTTAGATGTAATTGTCACAATAATCAATGCTGATAATTATACTGAGAGTGCTGAGATCTTCCAAAAAGGTGTGATAAATGGTAGGCTAAAGAGTAATCTTTTTTGTTTTGTTTTGTTTTATTTAGGCTTACATGCTAACAGTGTAAATTGATTCATTGTACATACATAGAGGATAACATATCAATTCTCTAGTTGTAGGTTGTATAGAATCACAATATATATGCAGTCATACATAAAGTTAGGGTTATTATGACCATCATATTCCATCACCCTTGCTGTCCCCATGCCCCTGTGAACAGAGATCCACCATTGTTCCCTTACACCCCTGTGAACAGAGATCCACCATTGTTCCCATGTCCTTCCCACATTATGGATCAGCATCCACTTATCAACAAGTACATTCGGCATTTGGTTTTCTGAGATTGGCTTACTTCACTTAGCACGATATTCTCCAGCTCCATCCATTTACCTGCAAATGCCATAATTTTATTCTCTCTTATTGCTGAGTAATATTCCATTGTGTATATATACCACAGTTTCTTTATCCAGTCATCTATCGAAGGGCATCTAGGTTGGTTCCACAGTTTAGCAATTGTGAATTGAGCTGCTATAAACATTGAAGTGGCTGCAGCACTGTAGTAGGCTGTTTTTAAGTCTTTTGGGTATAGACCCAGGAGTGGGATAGCAGGCTCAAATGGTGGTTCCATTCCAAGTTTTCTAAGGAATCTCCATACTGCTTTCCAGATTGGTTGTACCAATTTGCAGTTCCACCAGGAATGTATGAGTGTGCCTTTTTCCCCACAACCTCGTCAACACTTATTGTTGTTTGTGTTCTTGATAATTGCCATTCTGACTGGCGTGAGATGGAATCTTTAGGGTAGTTAAAGAGTAATCTTTGACACATTCCCATCATTTAGGGAATAGGAAGATGATGTGAAGCCAGTGGAGAATGACTAGGTCAATCTGGGTTACTATGTACTTTAACCGAATTTCCTGTTAACTAAATAAATTAGATAATATTTTTTAAAAATCCTCTTTATTCATGAGTTATCAAGAAAGTAAGGAATTCTGGCTGGGCATAGTGATACATGTCTGAATTCTAGCGACTAGGGAGGCTGAGGCAAGAAGATGTTAATTTCGAGGTCGGGCTCAGCAGTTCAGTGAGATCCTATCTCAAAATAAAAAATAAGAGTCTGAGAATGTAGCTCAGTAGTAAAACATACTAGATTTCATTCCCAGTACTAAGGGGTAAAAGAAAAAAAGTAAGGAAAGAATTCAGGTAAGAAATACTTCAGGCAAAAATTCAGAAAGGTAAGCTGAACTTGATGACAAGCTTTCACCTTGAGGGAATTTGCTGAGTGTACTGAATTTTCATTGTCTTTTTTTATGACCCAAAGGAACTCAGGATGCGAAGCACAGAGCCAGTCCAGGGTAGAGTCTCACAGACTATGCTCCTATAAATCTAGGACCCCAAAAGGCTGTGTCCTTTGTAGTATGTCAGTTAAAAACAGAAATGTAAGAATGTTTGTTTTAAAGAGATAATTTAACATGTACTAGGTGAAGTGATATGTCTAAAGACACAGAAAAGTTGAAAGTAAAAAATGTAGAAATGTTACATTTACTGATGAATTGAATCTTTGATCATTATATAGTAAATCTTACTGTTTTCTAATAATATTTTTGCCTTAAAGTTCTTTTTGTTGAGTCCACTTTCTTCTTTTGTGTGATACATGCATTTCATTGGCCAAAAGTAAATTAAAGTCACTTTGAGATACTTTTTCACACTTGTCAAATGACAAAATTGCTGGTCTATAAATACCATATATGGGAGAGATTGTGGAACATAGGAAAATAAATGTTGGTGAAAATATAAATTAGTAAAATTATTTTAGAAGATAGTTTAACATTACCTAAGAAAGTTGAAAGTGTGCATACTAAATGACCCACAAGTTTTGATTTCTGGGCATGTCCTCATGAACCAGGAGATACCTACAAGAATGCTCATGCAGACCTGCTTGTAATGTAAAAAACAGGAGTCAGTTGAAATAAATGAATAAATGTTGGTAAAATGCATGCATAGGGGGAGGAAAAGTAATTCTCAGTTGGGCTACTATAAAAAAAGAAGATTGACAAGAGAAAAGTAGTTTCTTATCAGGCATATTAAGCAGGTAACAGAGTATCCAGAGATGAGTAACTCAAAAGATTTGATTAAAACTTGAGTTTATGTAGTAGTTTATATAGTATCTTAGGAACAATATGTTTTTAGAGAAGTGGCCAAACCAAAGGACCTGAGTAAGTCCCTGGGGGAAGCAAATTGTGCGAGACTAACTATTTGGGAAACCCGGGCTAGAGAAAAACTAATAGAGTTTGCTGGGTATGGTGGCTCATGCCTATAATCCCAGCGATTTGGGAGACTGAGGTAGGAGGATCACAAGTTCAAAGCCAGCCTCTGCAGCTTAGTAGGACCCTAAGCAACTGAGCAAGACCCTGTCTCAAAAACAAAAACAAAACAGGTTGGGAATGTTGCTTAGTGCTAGAGCGCCCCTGGGTTCAATCCGTGGCACCAAAAAAACCCAAAAAACCAACAAACAAAACAGTCAAATTTGTTAGGTAGATTTCTCTGAACATCATCAGGGTGTGTGCAATGAGGTCTTTGTGATTGACTTTTTTCCTTGGTAGAGAGGGGAAGAATGACACTTTTATAAATTTATGTCCTGCTTTCAGGAAAATACAGGGAGGGGAAAGGGTTTTTCTTGTATGTATTTTCCTTTGAATTTCCCTTAGCTCAGATATGGCATTTAGCAGAGAAAAGTGACTAGAATAAAACCAAGATAATTTAAGGTACTGATTATAGTCATTTTCACCTAAACACACCTGTAGCATACAGAACAATGAAGGCTGTACTAATGGTTCAGTGTGGCACTGATTATCAACTGACATGCCTGTGTTCTGGGAAGAAATATCAGAATTTGAGAAAATTGGTGGAGTGGTGAATATAGTTTTAGAAAAGTCCAGAGATTTTTATTTATTTATTATTTATTTAGTTTAGTTATTTAGTTATTTGGTTATACCTCTCCACATTCTCTCACACTATCTGGAGAATAACTTTTGTATAAAGTCACCATTAGCTAAAGGTCAGAAGAGGATTGGTGTAAATGTGGTATAGAGTGGCCAAGAGAAATATGACCTAAGAAAGTGTACTGAGTTTGGTGAAATCATTAAGCTTGGAAAGAGCTTAATTATTTTCATTTAGTAGGGAGCAAGTACAGTTTGAGGTAAAGAATATGGTCATTCCAGCCAGGTGGAGTGGTGTACACCTATAATCCCAACTACTTAGGAGGCTAAGACAGGAAAATCAGCAACCCTGTCTCCAAATAAAATTTGAAAAAGGAGGGCTGGGGATATGGTTTAGAGGTAAAGTGCTGCTGAGTCAATCCCCAGTATTGGGGAGGGGGCTGGGGATGGAGAACATAGTCCTTTCACAGTTAGGGGAAAGAAAAAGAAAAGGCTAATGGGGTGGAAGTAGATGAGATTGCTAAAGAGGATGTGTAGTAGATGAAGGAAGGTTCCAGAAGAGCCAGGAGGAGTTGGGATCAGTAGTTAGAGGAACATTTTAAGGTTGAGCTAAGTGTTTTCTGTCGGTAACCTGAAAGAGAGTGTGGCTAAATGTGAAAGGAAGTGGAGGAGGTTGGGAACCTGCTGAGGTAAATGTTTGAACACTGTTTAATGGGATTAAATTATCATTGATCCTGCTGGCTGCGGTGCTGCACGCCTGTAATCCCAGCAGCTCAGGAGGATTAGACAGGATTGTGAGTTCAAAGCCAGCATCAGCAAAAAGCGAGGCGCAAAGCAACTCAGTGAGACCCTGTCTCTAAATAAAAAAATACAGGGCTGGGGTTGTGGCGCAGTGCTAGTGTGCTCACCTAACATGCGTGAGGCACTGGGTTCGATCCTCAGCACCACGTACAAATAAAATAAAGATATTCTGTCTGCCTACAACTAAAAAATAAACATAAAAAAAAAAAAATACAAACTAGGGCTGGGGATGTGGCTCAGTGACTCAGTGCCCCTGAGTTCAACACCTGGTACCAAAAAAAATATTATAGAACATTAGGGCACAGTTGAAGAAACCATAAATTTACTGGGAACTCAGTTGGATTTTTTGTGATACTAGGAATTGAACCCAGGGCCTCACACATGGTAGGCAAGCTCCTCTACCTTTAAGCTACATCCTAGTCCTTGTTGTTATTCAAGCATGATTTGGCAGCTTGGTGTCAGAGTATGGGTAGTGCTGAACTAGTATTGGGGATAAAGCTAATTAGAAGTGTAATGGGTTTTAAGGAGAGCATCATCTAACTAATAACCCTATAGTCCAGGCTATTTAGGAAGTCAAGTATTGCCAGATGGAGAAATAATTAAGTTGGAGAATTGCCAGGAATTAAGGAATTACAGTATACTTTGAGCGCAATAATCAGATGTGAATATGAGAAGGAAGATATGACTTGGTCAGAAAGAATACAGAATCTAAAATCTTAGTTATAGAACACTTCCTTGAGGTTGCCAGATTATTTGTAGACCTTGTGATTCTTTTTTTTTTTTTTGTACTGAGTATTGAACCCACGGCCACTTTGCCACTAAGCTACATTCCTAGACCTTTTAAATTTTTATTTTGAGGCAAGGTCTTGCTAAATTGTTTAAGGTCTAAGTTGCTGAGGCTGACCTTGAATTTTCAGTCCTCCTGCTTCAGCTTCCCAAAGGCACTGAGATCATAGGCATGTGTCACCATACCTGGCCCTCATGATTATAAAGGCATTGTAGTTTGAAGGTATAAGATAAGAGATGGCATAGTTGCACTGAAATCAGGAATAGTAACCTAGAGGTAGTTTTATGTTGGATTAAATGGGCTATTTGTAAGTAACTTCTAGTCTGAAGTCAGAAAATCCTCCAGCTTGTGAGAAATGTAGGATATTTAATGGTTTCCGCAGAATGTTATAGAGGGACAGGAATTTTCTGGATATATGCTACTGCTTGGATCAAATTTAAATGTAGTAGAAGAGTTTTGATAGATTTGCCTGTAATAAACAGTGGGTATGATTAATTGGGACATCATCATCATCATCATCATCATCATTATTATAATTATTTATTAATTTTTTTTTTTGGTACCAGGGATTGAACCCGGGGTGCTTAACCACCAAGCCACATCCCCAGCTCTTTTTTATATTTTATTAGACAGGGTCTTGCTAAGTTGCTCAGGGCCTTGCTAAGTTGCTGAGGCTGGGTTTGAACTCATGATCCTCCCGTCTCAGCCTCCTCAGTCACTGAGATTATCGGCGTGCGCCACTGTGCCTGGCTGGGACAGTATTTTATTTAAAAGCTTTAAACTAGTTATTGTGGCACTTGCCTGTAATTGTAGTTACTTGGGGGGATAAAGGCAGGAGGATGACAAGTTGAGGCAATTTAGGGAGACCCTTCTCAAAATTAAAAAGGGCTCAAGATATGGTACAGTAGCTCAGTGCTTACCTAACATGTGCAAGGCCTGGATTCAAGCCTCAGTGTCACCAATAAAGAGAAGAAGAGCTTTATAGTACAGGATGAGTGATTCATACTGGCACTGTTATGGCTATTTATAAATACAGTATTTTGTTTGTCGTATTAGTTAGACTATATAATTTTCCTGAGATTGTGATTTAGTAATAATGGGCCGGAAAAGATTCAGTACCCCAAATTCTTCACATACAGGAAGGTAATGTACATAACTGTGGCCTTAGTTATCTTCCTGTTTGTCATACTGTCATTACAATTATAATCTTAAAAAATTCATTTCCATTATTTAGAGAAAAATAATAGCTCAAATACTTTATAAAGAATAGTATACTGGAACCTTAAACTGAAACTGTCAGCTGCTAAGCAATTTTAAAAGTAGCCATCACATAATGACAATTGGAAAAACTGTTAACCCAAAAAACAATTGTAAAACTGCATTACCAATCATGTGACTTTTAAAGCATGTGATTTACTGGAACCGAATCTTTGAAGAGTAAAAGGTGAGGTAAATAGGAAACTAAGATAGGAAATCTGTAAGGAACAAAGAATATTGTCTGAGTGAGGGAGTAGATAGAGGAATAAGAAAAGAAAAAAGCAGTAAAAAAGGAAACTAGAGGAGAAAAAACTCAAGTTTAGTACTGAGTTTTGTACATAAGCTTAGTAGAAGAGCATCGTAGTACAAAGACATCCTACCCAGAAACTTTGAGAATCATATGGTAATATCAGATATTAGTCTAATATTACTACAATATGTACACTAATGCTAACAGAAGTTTGCTGTCTCCACATTTTCTAGAAAAAGATGTTTCTTGGGCTGAGGCTGTAGCTCAGTGGTAGAGCGTTTGCCTAGCATGCGTGAGGCACTGGGTTCGATCCTCAGCACCATGTATAAATAATAAATGAATAAAATAAAGATTCATCAAAACTAAAAAAATACTTTAAAAAAAAAGAAAAAGAGAAAGATGTTTCTAGAGTTTATTATAAGTTTGTGATAAGGGCTTATACTTAACATATAAAGATACTCAACTTCTCTGCTAGTTCTTTAAATGCATTTATTAAGATTGTTTATCAACGATTTTCTCTACCTACACTTAAAATGGAGCAGTTCAAGCTGTGACCTCAGTGAAAGAATCAGAGGTTGTCTTTGTTTCTAAGTTTAATTAGTTCCTCTGTGTTTTTCACTCTTAATGTACTATGTAATTTTGTAAAATTATTATTGCAAAAGGACAATCTTACAAATCTTTTAGAACCTGAATGAAATGAGTGTTACTGCATAATAGTTTCTTTTTTGTTACTCTTTTTCCTCAATTCCTCCTTCCCCATTTCAGGCAAAAATATTAGTTCACTGTTTTACTATCCTACTTCTTTTTTTTTCCTATCCTACTTCTTAACAGTTTTTAATAATTGTACCTCACATGAAGCAAAAAATAAAATAGCAAGAAAAGGTAATACAGTAATGTGAAAGGGCAAAAAAAAAAATAGTGTAAAATAGTTTTCCAAAGAGGTGGGTATCCAGTAAAAAGTAATTTTCCTGCCTATCCTTTTTTTTTGGTACCAGGGATTAAACCCAGGGGTCCTTAAACAGCCACATCCCCAGCCTTTTTAAAAAAAATCTTTTATTTAGAAACAGGGTCTCACTAAGCTATTTAGGGCCTTGCCAAGTTGCTGACGCTGGCTTTGAACTTGCAATCCTCCTGCCTCAGCCTCCTGAGCTGCAGAGATTATAGGCATGTACCACCGTGCCTGGGCTTTTGTTGCATTTTAGTTGTGTACAGTGCTAGGTGGAGGGGGCTTTCTTGTGCCTTATAGAATGACTAGCAGCATCCCTGCTTCAGCAGTCTAGATGCCAATAGCCCCTTCTTCCTCCATCTCCAAGGATAATAGCTAGAAGTATTTCCAGACATTGCCAAATATCCCCAGGGGACAATCTTTGCCCAGTTGAAATCCACTGTTTTAGAACATTGCCTAGAAAGAACACATGTAGGATGGCTTCACATTTATAGCAGCATAATGAAAAAGAAGAATAAATTAATGTCTTTACCAGTGCTAAAATAGGATACCTTCCATAGCTGACACATAAAAGTTTTACAGGCAGTGAAAGAGAAGGCATTTTCAAGAGATAAAGGAAGCTGGAAAAGGTTACTTATTTCATAGGAAGTAGATAAATTGAAGATTTATTCTATGTGATTATCTGATGTGTCTTACAGCACTTTTTTTTTCCTTTTTCTTTTTTTTGTACTAGGGATTAAACTCAGGGCTACTCAACCACTGAGCCACATCCCTATCCCTATTTTGTGTTTTATGTAGAGACAGGGTCTAGATGAGTTGCTCAGCGCCTCACCATTGCTGAAGGCTGGCTTTGAACTCGCAGTTGTCCTGTCTCAGCCTCCCAAAGTGCTGGGATTACAGGCGTGCGCCACTGCGCCTGGCTGACTTATAGCACTTTTTTAGAAGAGCTATTACTAGGATATGAGTAATACATATTTCTCCTAATAACCTAGCCAAACTGTAAATATAAGCTCTGTAATAGAAATTTCCTTTATAGAGTAGCCATATCCCCGACAAACAGCAAGATCTTATATCAACAAAAGCATTTTAGAAAAATGAAACAAAAATTGTAACATTTTAAAACATTTACTAGAGTACCTTTATTTCTAAAACGTTCACTTATTTGAAATTTTAATGTATATATAGATTTTTGAAGACTTTTTAGTGGACATCCTCCCCCTGCATTTTATGTGGAGAAACCAAGGCAAATATGTGTTGTGGCTAGAGTATAGGCTCCATAGTTGTATTACTTGGATTCAGATCTTGCCTCTTCCATTTGCTAACCTTTCCTCTAAGGCAAATTACTTTTTCATGCTAAGTGTCAGTTTCTTTTTTCATGATAGGGTAAAAATCATTCTACTTTATAGGATCACTCTGAAGTTCAGTGGTTTCATCTATTTACTCTTTTGGCATAATCTTTGGCACACTCAAAAAATGTCTGCCTCCAAACATTTGTTGCATTGCTAGAACTCATAGGTTTAAAACTAATTTTGCCCTACTTCCAGAATATACATAAAGTACACACAGACAAGTTATTTAGAGTCATTTTTATTATCGTTGGTTAACTAAACCCAGGAGATGACTTTTTTATTTTTATCATCATCATCATCATCATTTTAGTTGTAGATGGACACAATACCTTTATTTTTATGTGGTGCTGAGGATCAAATCCAGTGCCTCTCACATGTGTCAGGCAAGTGCTGTATCTATCTGAACTACAACCCCAGCTCCCAGGAATTGACTTTTAACTGAAAGGTATAGCATCTCAAAACATTTAAATTAGATATTTACAGACACCTATTGTAGATACCTGGATAATTTGAAGGCAGTTGGATATCTGTTTCAGATTTTCTGCTAACTTAAGGAAAGAAACTCCTCTAATTGTACATTTCTTGGTACCTTTACTACTTGGACTTTTATCTTGAGGTTTCACTTTTTCCTGTATGTTAATCCTACTAGGAGAGAGAAACCACATTGTACCCTAAAGTCTCCTTGAAACTATAAGAGGCCATATTATGAGATACATTCCTTTCTTCAGTCTTGTATTCTATTTTTCTCATTTCCCAAGAGCTGGTTAAATTGCCCTGGTTTCTGTGGAGTGGAAATTTTTTTCTTAAAATTCTTAGTGGCTCACAATAGGGGAGGATAAGACCAAGAACCCTAGAATAGTCCTTGAAAATTCTTGTTTATTGCTTTTTAGACTATCTGTCTATCTATCTTGAAGTGCCAGTAACTAAATGTCAAACCAAAAATGATCACTTGTTTTTTCTTTCTAGGCAGAAAAACTAATGAAGCAAATTGGTGTGAAAAATGTGAAGCTTTCAGAATATGAAATGAGTATTGCTGCTCATCTAGTAGACCCTCTTAACATGCATGTATGTATCCTTAATCTTACCTATGATTTATTTATTTTGTCTAGGTTTTTTTATTAAAAGTATGGAAGATTATGACTAGGTTCAGTGATTTTTCCAGGAGGAATCAACAGGACTTAGCATGTAATTGTATTCACAGATATGATTTATTCTGCTGAGTGGATACAAGGCAACACTGGCAAAGGCAAAAGGAAATGAGGTGAAGTCTGGAGAAAGGCACAATCTTCTAAGAGTTCCCTCCATGTGAAGTCATAAGGACATGCTTAATTCTTTCATCAACAAGTTGTGACAACACATGTGCAGTGTTGCCTTCCAGGAAGCTTACTAGAGACTCAGTCCAGGGTTTTTAATTGGGGGTTATTCATGTAGTCTTTGTCTTTTTTATGTATTTGAAAATTCTAGACTCCCAGAAGGAAAAGTGTTATTCACCGTAAACCATACCATTGACACACACTGTTCAGTAACAGTGAGCTATTTTTTTTTTTTTTTTAAACATTTTTTTAGTTGTAGATGGACACAATGTCTTTATTTTATTGCTTTGTATGTGGTGCTGAGGATCGAACCCAGGGCCTCACGCATGCAAGGCAAGCGCTCAACCGCTGAGCTACAATCCCAGCCCAACAGTGAGCTATTGTTAAGGAATTGTGGGAACTCTCAAGTTCCCAAATGCTAGCCAAGGGCCAACTTATAAGTACAGTCTTAGGCCTACTATGTTACTCTTTTCTGAACACATTTGCCTAGGGAAACTTTAATTTTATAAATTTGTCATTGTGTTTTATAAACTTCTTTAAGTCATGTGATTGTTTGATTTGTGGAGTTTAAATCTAGATTTTCTTTTTCTTTTTCTTTTCTTTCTTTCTTCTTCTTCTTTTTGGTACTTAACCACTGAGACAATTGATCCCCAGCCCTTTTTATATTTTATTTAGAGGCAGGATTTCACTGAGTTGCTTAGGCCCTCGCTACATTGCTGAAGCTGGCTTTGAACTCCTGCCTCAGTCTCCTGAGCCACTAAGATTACAAGTGTGCACCACTATGCCCAGCTAAAATCTAAATTTTCATAGTATGTTATGGTAAACAACATAGGATTCTGAATCCCAGTTTTCTATTTGTGACCTTGGCAAATGGTTTCCTCAAGTCTCAGTTCTGATGTGTATAGCATAATACCTGCCTATATACTTGATAAACATTTTTTGAGGTTTAGATTAATTTAGTTTATAAAATCCAACGTGCTGTGTGAATACTTGATTAGCAACAGATATAAATATGCTAGATTATATTTATCTAATACTTTAATATTATATTGATACAAATTGAGTAGAATAAAATACAATAGACCCATCTCTAAATCTAGAAAATAAAAAATGTGTAATGCCTTTTAATATTTGTGTATAGAGAGACATATACACACATTCTGGATTTAAGCCTCCATTTTAATTTGATTTATGACTTTACAATGGCACCTTCTAAGGGTCCTAAGTGTATTTATGTCTCAATCAGTCTGCATTAAGGGATAGTATGTTTTTGCAGCTACAATGAATATTATGAATTTTCTTCAGATTTGACTACTGTTTCACATCCCTACCTGTTATGGTTTGGATGTGAGGTATCCCCCAGAAGCTCACATGTGAGACAATGCAAGAAAGTCCAGAGGAGAAATGATTGGGTTGTGAGAGTCTCAACCTAATCAGTGAATTAATCCCTGATGGGACTAATTGAGTGGTAATTGGAGGCAGGTGGGGTGTGGCTGGAGGAAATGGTTAATTTAGGGCACGGCTAGGGGTATATATTTTGTGTCTGGAGATACAAAATATCTTTTTATTTTAAGGTAGGGTCTCTCTGCTTTCTGGTCATGATGTGAGCTGTTTACTTCTTCACACTCTTGCACCATGATGTCCTTCCTCACCGGGAGCCCTGAGGAATGGAGCCTGCCTTTTGTGGACTCAGACCTCTGAAACCACAAGCCCTCAAATAAACCTTTCTTCCTCTACAGTTGTTCTGGTTGGAAAAGTCAGAACAGTGAGAAAAAGCTGACCAAAACACCACCCCATCTTTTTTTCCTAAGTTAAAAAGAAAGTAAAGTAGTCCTTCTGACTGACCCTTTTACTATGCTAGCTTAGAGCTATGTTGATTTCTATTTTGTTTTTTGTTTTGTTTGTTTTTTTTTCAGGGGGGTACGCAACATTGGGAATTGAACCCAGGGCCTTGTGCATTGCAGGCAAGTGCTCTACCACCAAGCTACACTCCCAAGTCCTTTCCTTACAATTTATTTTGAGACAGGGTTTCATTAAGTTGCCTAGATTGGCCTTTAACTTGCATTTTCCTGCATCAGCCTTCCAAGCTGCTAGCATTACAGGTGTGCGTCCAGCTTATGAGATACACACACACACACATATTTATATTTTTTAAAGTCCCTTTTAGCTTTATTTAAAAGAAAAAAAGAAACATTTTTGAGTCAGAAGGTTTTTCATGTCTATTTTGAAAATATGTTGTTAGTCAGTTTTTGTCTTGGTGACCAAAATACCCGACAAGAACAACTTGGAGGAAATAAATAAATGAACTTTATTTTGGCTCACAGTTTCAGAGGTTCATTTGATGGTCTGCTAATTCCATTGTTCTGGGCCCAAGGTGAAGCAGAGCATCATGGTCTAAGGGTGTGGTAAGAAAAGCTGCTCACTTCATGGTGCCCTTGAAGCAGAGAGAAAGGGGAAGGGGTTGCAGGGAATATGGACCCTAGAGAGCATTTTCCCAGTGACCCACTCATCCAGCCATGTTCCACCTGTTCAGTTACTACCTAATTAATCCATTCAAATTAGGTTGATTGATTAGCTTATAGCTCTTATTAAGCTAGGCATTGCACCTCTGAATATTCCTGCATCAACACAGGAGATTTTGGGAGAAATCTCACATCCAAACCATAGCATTTGTTTTTCTTTTTCTTTTTGTTACTGGGAATTTAGCCCAGGGGCGCTTTACCCCTGAGCTGTATCCTCAGCCCTTTTTATTTTTTATTTTGAAGTAAGGTCTTATTAAGTTGCTTTAGCCCTCACTAAGTTGCTTGGCTGGCCTTAAATATGCACTCCTTCTATCTCAGCCTCTTGAGTTGCTGGGATGGATTATAGGCCTGTATGACTGCTCCCAGCGCTTCATAAGTTTTGTTTTTGTTTTTTTTTTAACTTTGTTCACCTGGTATAGGATTCACTTGCCATGCTGACATTTCACTTTTTTTAAAAAAATATTGTTTATCAATGGACCTGTATTTTATTTATTTATATGTGGTGCTGAGAATCAAACCCAGTGCTTCACACATGCTAGGCAAGTGCTCTAGCACTGAGCCACAACCCCAGCCTGCTTCATAAGTTTTGATGGTTTTACTTTTTATGAAAAAAAACCAGAAGTCCAGTTTGGATATACACCTTATCTCTAAAATTCCACCTGTGCTGATAATATGTAAAATAGGTACATTCCTGGCAAACTCTTCCCCATCAGCTGGTGTTAAATTATCTTGAGTTGGTTCTCAGTATTCTTGTGGAAGTGTATTTCCTATTTATAAATGGAATAAATTCAGTTTGTTACATTCTTAAAACAGATTTTTGAGTGTCTCTACCCCACATAAGACACTGGTGATTGAACCCAAGTCCTCTCCCATGAGAGAGAAGTGCTCTGCCACTAAGCTACACCCAGAGCCCTAATGTGTGTGTTTTTTTAAATGAACAAATTGACTTCTAAATTCCTTTTTCCAGTGTCACTGAGTTTATCATCATTACTGCTGTGAAGTTTTCACTCATGTTAATATACAATTTTAACTTTTTATTATTTATGTGTAATTGCCAGATTATATAATGGTTTACAATTGGGGATGAATTTTTTGCCTTGCAAGTATACATTAATTGTAAAATTCATACTGACTTTAACTTTTGCCAGGTTACTTGGAGTGATATAGCAGGTCTAGATGATGTCATTACGGATCTGAAAGACACAGTCATCTTACCTATCAAAAAGAAGCATTTGTTTGAAAATTCTAGGCTTCTGCAGCCTCCAAAAGGTATGGTGAAGAATATATATTTGCCTAAAGCATTAAAAGTCTAGAAGACATTCAGACTTTTAAGCCTAAGAGAACTGTTTTCTGTGAAATCAGATTCTCCAAAGCACACTGAGATCTCGTGAACTTTTGTATAAATAATAGTTATAAAATAATTGATCATTCTATTTATTTATTTATTTTGGTACCAAGGATTGAACCCAGGGGCACTTAACCACTGAGCCACATCCCTAGCTCCTCTTTTTCATTTATCTATCTACCTATTTATTTATTTATTTTATATTATCCAATAGGATCTGTATATATTGTTTAAGAAAGAATGAGTAGAAACAATACAATGTAGGTCAGTATGATAAACTATTCAATATATAACAATACTCAATATATAAAAATTATATAAATTGTTCTATATAAAGAAATTAAAAACAAGCCGGGCGCAGTGGCTCAAGCCTGTAATCCCAGCACTTAGGGAGGCTGAGACAGGAGAATCACGAGTTCAAAGCCAGCCTCAGCAATGGCGAGGTGCTAAGCAACTCAGTGAGATCCTGTCTCTACATAAAACACAAAATAGGGCTGGGGATGTGGCTCAGTGGTTGAGTACCCCTGAGTTCAATCTCCAGTACCAAAAAAAAAAAAAAAAAAAAAAATTAAAAACAGTATACAGAAGATGTAGGAATAATATTAAAAACATGAAATAGAATTAAGCATGTTGGTTTTCTGTATTCAACAAAAACATTTCCCAACTAAAATGGATGATAAAATGGAAAAAAAATTCAGATGGAAAAAAGAATACAGAAATGGAAAGAATAAATAAGATTAAAGTTTTTAAACATTGTTCTAAAATTTTAGAAACTGATTTCATATTTCATCTCTAATATGTTAAGTAATCAGAAGTCATCAATCTTATCCTTATAGTAACAAAAATGTCTGAAAATCAAATTACATTTCTTGGACCCAACAATGTACTGCTAGAGCTGTCAACTGGTATATATGATCTTTTTTTTTTTTTTTTTTTTTTTTGTGGTACTGGGGATTGAACTCAGGACTCGACCACTGAGCCACATCCACAGCCCTATTTTGTGTTTTATGTAGAGACAGGGTCTCACTGAGTTGCTTAGCGCCTCGCCATTGCTGAGGCTGGATTTGAACTTGCGATTCTCCTGTCTCAGCCTCCCTAAGTGCTGGGATTACAG
>PVHX01015228.1:0-47581 GCA_004024805.1 Geosciurus inauris
AGCAGTGGCTCTTGAGAGGCAGTGCTGGGCCTGCAGGTCCTCAGGGCCTCGGATCCTCCCTGGCCTCCGCCTGGAGGTGGGTGGCTCTGCTGTTTGCTCCGTCTAGAGGGTGAGCTGGACAATGCCTTTCCTGACTGTGCCCACAGGAGTCCTGTGTGCTCCAGGCCCAGAGCAGAGGGGCCTGGCAGGGAGTCCCTGAGCGTCCTGTGTGGTCCCTGTGGCCAGCGGCACTGTTCCAGAGCAGGGCAGGACTGGCCCTGTGCCTGCCTAGCCCTGTGCTTTGAGTGAGGTGCCCATGTTCCTAAATAGATGGGAGGATGGCATAAACACTCTTCTGTGTCAAAAAGCTGCTTTAAATCTATTTAGAGTTTGGAATGTAAGAAAGAATGTCTCCTTGTAAATCAGTAAAACCACTCTCACCCACACACACTGAAGTAAAAGAATCAACCAGCGTGTGTTCCTGGGACCTGGTATATTTTGGTATTATTCAGTCTTTAAAGGAAAACCAGTTTCCACTCTTTAAATCGATTTCTGTATCTCTCTGATGATTTCTACGGGCAGCATGAAAAACTACATTTAGAATGCTTTGATGCCCAGTTTTAGATGGGAAATGAAGGCATAATTAGCCCTAATTAAGCTTATATTAAGGCATAGCCTTCATGATGGAGGCTCGTGGAGAATTTTCATGCAGTTCTTAAAAATTCTGTCCTAGGACTCCTTTTGTAAGTAATGAAAGTAACCTCAGAAATATGCAGCTTGCTCAAAACATTATCTCAGGGCAAGGACAATCCTGTGTCCTTGATTCCTCCTGAGGGCCCCCTCTCACATCAGGGACAGTGGGCTTTGTGCTAGAGAAGCTGGAAACTTCTAGCTGACTGGAAGCCCCCTCTGTTCATAGGGGAGATGTAGTTTGGGGAAGGCAGATGAATTTCTCAGGGAAGGAGGAAGATTACTTGTGGTTCCCTGCTGTCTGCACAGTAGGTGAGTCACAGGCACTAGCTGAGCTGTTCTGGTGGGAAGGGTGGTGGCACTTTGCCCGCAGCAGGGCACTGGGGCAGCCCCACCCAGTGACCTGAGGTGAGCTCGGCAGGTGCATCTCTCTGACTAGGAAGCTGAGCCCTCAGTGTGAGGAGCCTAGTGCAGGGGAAGCAGAAATCCCTTCCACACAGGGCATGCTCTAGACACCCAGGGCAAAGACGGGGCTGGGAGATGCAGGTAGTCATGTCTGAGTAGCCCTGAGACCCTAGAGGCTCCTTCCCCTGCTGCCTAGGGACAGCTGCAGAGCCTGGCAGCTGCCCACCGTAGGCACCTCAG
The DNA here is from genome assembly GCA_004024805.1 of Geosciurus inauris. Classification (NCBI taxonomy): domain Eukaryota; kingdom Metazoa; phylum Chordata; class Mammalia; order Rodentia; family Sciuridae; genus Geosciurus; species Geosciurus inauris. Next base: position 1,315 of record PVHX01015228.1, read on the forward strand.
CCTGGGTTTTCTCTTGCCTGCTGCCTTTCATGATATGGATATAGCTGTGTTCAGTTCTTATGATTCCTATGCTCCCAATTCCTTGGCAAGGTTTTCCAGAAGATTCCATGGCTTACCTGGGTTGATCTGTGAGTAGAGGAAAGACAAAATCAGCATCAAAAAGTAGTGAATCCTCATGGTGTCAGGCAGGCTGGGCCTGTGTGCAGGAGAGACCTGAGGCTCCTCGGAGACTGAGTGAGAGGCGTCAATGGCCGGCTTTGGTCTGTATTTATAGGGCTGTAGTCTTGCACAACCTCACAGATGAGCTGAGGGAGGTGTTGCAGTCCAGAGTGAAGTTCTAATCTCTAACCTTCCCGTCATTTGCCCTGAGTAGTCTGAAAGTCATGTGGGCACATTTTCTCTGTCCAGCTGTGGCTGGATTTTGCTCTCAGCCTTGAAACCTAGAGTCAGGGCCTCCTGCCAGCCTGGTGGCACTGGGCTGCATGCTGGTGTTGGTCCCTTGTGTTTAACTGTGTCCCTACAGGTGGCTTCTGGCTTCACTCTCTCAGTGTAGCTGATGAGCTGGTTGTAAGGATAAAAATTCCTCCTCAGTCTGAGGTTGCTTCTCATCTCTCTTTTGATATAGAACTGTCTCTAGAGGGGCCAATACCCGCTTGGACTTCCCATCTGGACTTGTGTTCCTCTGCAACTGCAGCTCCTCTGGTGTGAACCCCCATCTTGGCCCCAGAGGGCAGCGGGTGGACCCCAGGAGCTGTGCCTGTCAGCTGGGATGTGGTGTTTCCAGTCACCAAGGAGCCTCTACTGCTCAGTGATGTGAAGTTTTAAAAAACATTTTATTTATCATTGGTCTTCATTTCAATTTTGGAAGCAGCTTTCCCAATGTCTCATCAAGGGTCTAATTTGCAAGTAGTAGAACAGGCTCTGACTGGTTAAGCAAGAGAGGAGCTTAGTAAGAGGCCATTGATCAGCTCAGAGAATCATTGCTGGGTCTGGGGAGCTCAGCCTGAGGCTCAGCCTCCGACACCAATGTCTGTTCTGTGTCACATACTTGGGGTGCAGTGAGATCACCTGCTTGCGGCTTCCCTGGAGAGGGTAACTGGGAGGCAGATGAGCAGAGGGAATTGGGAGGCAGCTGGGCAGGGGCTGTGAGTGGCATACAGGAAGCCTGCTGGCAGGTGGTGGGAGGTGACTTATTTCCAGGAGGTCAAGAATGCTGTGTCCCCAGGGCCTTGGCCTGCACCTGGCTGTGTATGTGGGTTCCTGACGGCCAGCGCAGAGGAGTGCATGGGGGTGAAGGCAGGAACTGCAAGGAGCTGCCTGAGGAACACAAGGTTCCTGAAACAAAAGGTTGGGACTGGTGAGTAAGTCTCAGCCTGGAGACCCTTCCCGTGGGTACTCCTTCCTCCCTCCTCCCTTCCTCTTCACTCTTATGGAACTGCATCACCCAGGGAGGCAGTTGCGCTGAGCTAGAGCTTAGAGAACCAGGCGCTCCAGGTGATGGCCCCGGGCGTTCCATTTACTAATTGTTGGCTTTGGGCTATTGATTTCAATTTCTGCACCTTAATGTTTTTCTCCTGCAAAATGGAGACAACATTCCCTTGTTATGCAATAATATTATGGAGTAAACGTGATAGTGAAGCATAAAATCTCAGGATGTTACTGGTGGTCACAGCATGCGCTCAGGGTGTGTCTAGGTGTTCAGGGAGTGAACGGATTCTGTATGCAGGAAATATGAACCTGATTTTCAGGATTGACTTTCCTGCCGTGAACCTGGAGACATTTTTAGGTCATGTCTACAGAATGTCAACCATGCTGTGACTGATTTGCTAGTTGACTCTCAGCAGGTAACTTGAACTCCAGACTGGGAGCATGACCCCAAGTGCTCAATGATAGATATAGGGGGAGCAGAGGTTCTTCCCTGGACCCTGGAGAAGACTGAGGCCCTCAGCCACCCCTGATGGTTGTGTCCAGGGCAAGGCAAATGGATGGTAGGCCGCCCAGCACTGGCCCAAGAGGCCACATGCACACTGAACGCAGCTTTGCTTCAGTGAGAAGCAAGGACTCTGGAGTGAGACTGGGCTAGTGTCCTGGCAGGGCACTCAGAGGCCGGGATGGAGGGATGAGCTTTGATGGCGAGAAGGGGCATCTCCAATGCTGGGCAGGGAGACATGGCCGAGAGGCAAACAGTCCATGCTCCTCTCTGCATCACCTATCTCTCCTCAAGTGTGAGCTGAGGCCACTTGCTAACTGCAGGAGGAAAGGGGTGGGCTCCAAGGCTGGAGGACAGGGAAGAGCCTGAACTCCTCTGGCACATGGCAGAGAGAGTCCAGGGGCACGAGGAGAACGCTCTGCGTAGTGCCAGGGTGCCAGCCAAGGCATGAGCCCTGGGCTTTGTCCATTTCAGGGAAAAATGAATGCACGGAAGAGTGTTGCTGTGGACCGAGAGCACCTCCTGTCCCGTGCCAAAGCCCCGGCCCCAGTGTGACTGTGCTCCGAAGGAGGCTCTCACAGGAACCCAGTAAGCCTCAGCCTTGATCTTGAACTTGCAGCCTCCAGAACTGTGGACTAAGCCTCTGCCATTTAAGCTGCTTGGCCTGCGATGTTTGATACAGGAGCGGTGGCAGACTAATCCAAGTGCCATCTGCGCTTCTGGTTGACCTTTCTCAGCAGCACAACTCCTGTCCCTCTACCTGCTCCTTCCTGCGCCCCATCTGATGCCCCTCTCCAGAATTTTACAATCAACAGCCAGTCTCACTCTTCCATGTCTGTGAACAGACTCCAGGCCTCGTATTTACAGTTTGGGGCCACATCTATCTCAGACTGTCCACACACCCCTTATTGACTCTTGGAGGACCGTGGCCATTATCGTGGCTGAACAGGTACACTGCTTTTTTTTAGGGAGGAAAGCCAGAATTTAAGTGATGGATGTTTTCTTTTGTTTTGAGACTGTACAGGTCCCACGCATGGTGAGCCCCTCCCGCAGCATGGTGCCCTTCTCCCTCACCCACAGCCGGCCTTGATGGTCTGCAATGTCACGTCCTTGGTTGCTGGTCTCCAGGACAAATCTCACATGCCACACTTCCAGTGCTGCTTGGAGCGGGGCTGTAGGTGTCAGGTGTTTGTCACACTTGTGGAGCATGAGACCTGGGTGGGCAGAAGGGAGGGACTCTGAGTGAGGTAGGGGCTGTGCAGGCAGCAGGTACCCTGAGGCCCTGCCTGTTAAAAATCAAACAGGACCCAGTGCTCTCATTGTGGGGTTGAGCGGCTTCTGTCCCCACTCAGGTGCACTTCAGAAAGTCAGCCTAAGTTCTTTGTTTTGGAATTGGTTTCTCAGGCTGGAAGGAAGAAGAACGGAGGGCTTATCCTGACAAGGATCTACCTGGGCACAGTATGATGCCACCATGAATGCATCACGTCCTCAGCACCAGGAGAGGCGTGTCTGAAGGAATCAAGCCAGCCACTGGGTTGGACAGAATGGACACCACTCTGCCTCCAGGTAGACGCAGGGTCAGCTTGGGCCTGACGCTCAGCAGATGCAGAGTGTCTAATAAGGGCTCTTGCAACGCTGTTTTCTATTCTCTTTCATGGTGTGAGTCACCATTACCCAAGTTCCCAAGATGGTACACTTGGATGGGCAGAGAGGAAACAGCTGATGTACAGGTGCAGAACTGTACATCAGCTGAGGTGTGGAGGCTGCCCTCACTTTCATGGACAGGGAACCCAGGCATGGAGAGGTGTGACCATGGTCCCCAGGGAGACTGTCACACAGGGGAAGCCACTGGGCTGAGGTACTTGTCCTGGGAGCCTTCCCTGATGTTGGGTTTATTGGTTTTTAGTTATAAAAATAATACATGCACTATGAAAATTAAAATGGTTCTGACATGTGTCAACAGAAAATGAAAGTTACCTTGAATGTGACTTCCTACAATATACTAATCACTAACAGTTTGGTCTCCCGGAGCCTATGACAGTTTCCTCCCCACACATGAAGGTGTGTATTGTCATATGCCTCTATGTATACATATTCTAAAAGGGGCATACTGTGACCTTGCTCTGCAGCCTGCCCCCCACCATCTTTTAATATCATTAGATCAACTTCATTTTAATAATGCATTTATAGTACCACAGTATGCCATTTACATGGAAGATGCATATGGATACAATCTATAATAGAATACCTTAAAGTATTTATTTACATTAAAATTGTTAAATTTTGGGGCTGGGGTTGTGGCTCAGTGGTAGAGCACTTGCTTTGAGGTCCTGGGTTTGATTCTCAGCACCATATATAAATAAACAAATAAAATAAAGGTCCATCAACAACTAAAAAAAATTTTTAAAAATTGTTAAATTTTAAAGGTTTATTTAATATTTTTAAATCTTTATATAAATTTAATATTTATTTTATATTTATTTAAATGGGTATAGAGTCACTGGATAAGAGGAATAAATTCAAATGTTTTATAGCACAATAGTGTAACTATGGTCAACAATTCATTTTGTATTTCCAAATATCTAGCAGAGAGGATTTTGAATGTTACAACCCAAAGAAATGATAGAAGTTTGAGGTGATGTATATGCCAGTTATCTTCATCTGGTCCTTTGCATACATGTATTGAAATATCACACTGTTAAATAAATTAATTAAAGAAAGAAATATCACATTGCATGCCATAAATATGTACAATTACATGTACAATTTTAATATTTGTCAATTAAAAATATAAATTTTGAATTGTGATAGGATGTGTGTATCATAGGGTGACTTGCATTTTGCCCATTTTAAGTGTGCAGTGCCATGGCATTACCTTCACTGCCATCATCCACCCACAGACTTTTCACTTTCCCCAACTAAAATTCTGTACCCATTAAAAAAAAAATTCTGTATTCTACCTCTCTCCAGCTTCTGGCAACCACTATGTCACTTTCTGTCTCTAGCACTTGGTTCTTTTTAAAAGTTCCTTAGGTAAAACGGATCCTCTGGTACTTATCCTTTTGTGACAGGCGTATTATTATAGTGGAGGCTCATTCAGGTGACAGCCTGGCCCAAATGATTTCTTGGCTACAATACCAATGGCACAGTCAGCAAAAGAAAAAAAATGACAAATCTAACTTGATCAAAATAAAAAAACTTCCCTTTTGCACATCAGTGTTGTTAGTAATAGAGAAAAAAAATGCAGTGCATAGTGGGAGGAATTATATGCAAATCATGCATCGCAGGGATCAGTTCCAGAATGTATAAAGAATTCCTAAAATTCAAGCACAGCAGAAATTGATTCAAAAGTTGGCAAAATAGACATTTTTCCAAAGAAGATTCACAGGTAACCAGGAGATTACTTTTTCACTATATTCCTACTAATAGATGTTAGATTTCTTTTTTTTTTTTTGTCTATTGTGATGGTGGTAAAATAATCAGTATAATATATATATTGCTATTATAAGACTGCATTTACTTATATAACAAATAAATATTGAAAGTCTGGTAAGTGCCCAGTTTCTGCTCTTAAGGAGGGGAACTGGTAAACCTATTTGACTGTGATGATGATAAATATCATGAAGGGAAAGTACCTAGTGCTGTGCATGTGACTATCTTGGCTGGGCCAACTCACAAGAGGCTTTTTATGCAGAGGTGATACTGAGTTTGTGACATAAACCCCTAGGCTAGATTTGCTAGCTGAAAGGTTAAAGGGGTTCCATATCTAAAAGTTTAATAAATTCTGCCAACCAACTTGTCCTTCAAAAGATTGTCCTAATTTACAGTCACATGCAAACAAAGAAAAAGAAAAAAGAAAAAAAAGTACAGACTTATACTTGTTTCTCCATATTGCCATTAATACAGCTCCAAACTTGTTCATTCCTTAGCTGGCCTCAAATGTCATTCATGCTGAGGTTAAGAAACCCTGGAAAAAGAAAGAGTGAAATCCTGGCCGTCAGACATCCCTAGGTTCAAATCCTAGATTATTCATGACAGGTCACCCTAATAATCATCATCTTCATCTTCTGTAGTATGGAATGGCTCCTCACAGTTTTTGATTACTAGATGAGAAAATGGATATGAACATGGACCATGGGCACTGAGGATAGATGTGTCCTAACAGCAGGCAATACTGTTATTATCACATACTGCCTTGGGAAGGAAGGTCTCCTCCACCTGGGCCTGTGGCCATGGTAGCCAATGGCAAGCGTGGAAATCGGACAGTGACTGAGGTCAAGAGGGAACATGTACCTCATTGATTCTCTGCCATTTCACATGTGTTTACATTTTCTTGATCAATTTTTTCATGAGGTCGTTCATTTTATGGTTTTGTAGAAGTTTTTGTTCTTTGAACTCAGAGCCTCTCTGTTAGGCATGTTGATGTTTGCTCCTGGTTCTCTGTTAGCCTGCTTCATGCTTTTGTTTGTTTGATCTACAGGGCAGAGTTGCTTGCTATAATAGAAATACTTCAATCTCTTCCTTTTTGCCTTCTGATTTTCTTTTAATCCTTAGAAAGACTTTCCCCACCCATTTTCTCCCTATCACTTATCTATTAATGTTTTATTTGAAATCTGTGCCTATTCTGGGTCACTTTTAATCGGCTGATTTTTCTCCTTCTCATAGGTCATATTTTTTCTCTTCATACGCCAGTTTTATTTTTTTTAATTTTTATTTTTTTAAATATTTATTTTTTAGTTGTAGGTGGACAGAATATCTTTATTTTATTTTTATGTGGTGCTGAGAATCGAACCCAGTGCCTCATGCGTGCTAGGCGAGCACGCTACCACTGCGCCATAACCCCAGCCCCATATGCCAGTTTTAGACTAGAGGCCAGACATTGTAAATTTTTCCTTGCTGAGTGTGGAATTTCTCCTTTCAGGTGGTTTCCGGTGCTGGAGTGGTCCCTCACATACATCCCTGTGCTGCTCAGACAGTGGATCTGAGTTGCTTCCTCTCCATAGTGCTTGGTCTTGAGCTCCCTCTTGGTCTCCCTGGATGCTCAGCTCCATCTCCAGACTGAGGGAGCTCTGCAGGAGGGCTGGAGCTCCTCCTCCCAGTGCTGCAGGATGGGCGCTCTCTGGCAGTGAGCTGAGGCAGCTGCGGGGTTTTGCTGCTTGGATTTCCAGCTCTCAGGGACCACTGCCTTCTTTCTGCTGCCCAGTGCTCAGTCTTGAGGGCCATCGTTTTATCTTGAACCTGCATTTGAACCTTCTCCTTGAACTTTCTCTTTAGTGTCTTAGGACTGTTCATATTCTGTCTTCCCTTTCCAGTGCAAAACCATTTTCTGTAATTCAGGACCAATTCCCCTGACAGGTGGATGGGGAGGAAGTCTACAGCTCAGAAAGCCATTGCCCCAGTGACTTCTGACACTTGAGGATGAGCCTTCAGCTGAAGGCTGAATCCCTGGAGCTTTGTCTTGGCTTTAGGATGTAGTTCTGGGACCTCGAACAAGTCCCTCCTTTCTCAGGGTTTCAGTCCTTTAAAGAGTGAGGCCTGAGGTTGAGTCTCCTGGGAACCCTGAGCTTTAACATCTTACATGCTGTGAAGTATTTTCTGTAATTTGTTCCCTAGAAAGACTCTGGGTGGTTTGATCCTGAGCAGTACCAAAGTCACTACTACCGATCTGACTGAGTTATGTGGTCCTTCTATCTAGGGCCATGGGTCTATCTGACTTCCAAGGGGTGAACCCATTTTGGTGGTTCTGCTCACCCTGGGGTGACTCTATTAGCAACCATTTACGTGAGTACCACGTGCTGAGCATGGCGTCAGGATTGGAGGATGAAGCGGTGAATGAGGCAGAAGCTGCTCCTGCCTCTCAGAGCTTAGTGTCCAGAGTGTGGAGAGTGGTCACCTTTGGTCTTCTGCCATGCTCCCTGTCGTCCCCTTCCCTCACTACCACACTCAAGCTAGTCTGCAACCAAGAGAGTCTAATGTGGGCTCCCTGGCATCCCAAGCTCCACCTCCCTGGGATGCAGCGTCTGGTCTAAGGGTGATTCCCCAGTGCAGCCACAGCCCTCCGTCCTCTAGTCACAGACCATGGGTCCAGGGATGGGCATGTGGCCCAAGGGATCTGAGGAAGAAGGATGCAGAGCAAGCCAGCAATGGAATCCTGGCATTCATGGTTGGTTAAGATGTAGGAGAGGGTGCTAAACGTGTACCTCGCAGACGGGATGCAGATAGCTCAGACTCATGCTCCAGAATCCTGGTGCTTTCAAATGCCATTGAAGATTTCTTGAGAATAAAATTCCATTCAGAGACATTGAATAGTCTATTTCAAATCCTTTCTGAAATACAAAAGCAGAGAAAAGATATAATCTTGTCCCTACAATTCATTCCGACTGATTGATGGAAGCAAATTGCGTAAGCATGCAATGCACTTTGAAGCAACTCAAGGTTGGTAGTAATCCTACAATTCAGAAAAGCTCTGACCAGTGGCCTCTCTCTCTCTCTCCTGTGCTCACATCCTCCTCCTCTTCCTGGTAGGGCAAGCCTTCGAGATGTCAAAGAGGTAGATGGGTGTTCTTAGCTCGCATCTCTTCTCCCAGGCACCCTCCCGGTATGTGTGACAGCCCCCAATTGCTTTACTAGAGCTGAGTGTTGGACAGTGTCCCTCACTGGCATATAAACACATCTGGTAAAGGGTAGCATTTGTACAATGTAACAAATCTATGCTCTGCAGGCAGCTGTAAGCTGTGCTTTAACAGAGGGCATAGAGGAGAGATCCCTGCTGGGAAGTGGCCCTCCGAGGGTGGGTATTGACTTTGTATGGTTGGTTACACCCAGAATTGCCACTCGCTGCCAGTCAGAGCCACAGCCTCACAGTGGCTGAGCTGGACGGGATTCAACCAGGGGCTGCCCAGACTTTCTGCTTTCTTTGGGGACTCGGCTTCTGCCAAGCACCAGCCAAAGCCGTGACCTGACCTCGCTTCAACCCGAAGAGTGACACACACACGTCCCGTATGTCAGGTCTCCTGAGCCAGCTTCTGTGTGCCAAAGGAAAAGCAAATGAATCCTCACATCCGCATAATCAGATGTTTTGCAAGTATAAAAAATAACTGCGGGAGTGAAGGAGAGCTCTTTAAAGTCACAACATGAACCTCAAAGGGGACAAGGGGAGGTTTCATTGAGCTCCCAGGTAAACAGACGGTGACTCAGCTGTCTTGGCACTGGGATTGGGTCACTCCACCCAGGCTGGGTTGGATGGTGCTGCCCAGAGAATTCTGAAGTCACTCTTCACCTTTGAGCTTGGCTCTGGTTTGTTGGGATGTCAGAAGCTGAGCGCACGTGGGGTTCTTTAAGGCCTTTGGTTTATGGGGATCCACATGTTTTTAAATCATATTAAACCATGGTTTCCCTTTGCTTAATGCCTGCCAGGAGGTTTCTTGGGGGAGATTATGTGTGTATGTATGTGTGTATCTACCTATCTATCCGCCATGTATTTGGAGCTGGGGATTGAACTGAGGGCCTGGGCCATGCCAAGCACACACTCTACCAGTGAGCTACACCCCAGCCCTCTGGGTGTTTCTTAGTGGTGATATTATTGAAACCAAGGGCAATTGGAAGCCTTTCAGAAGCTCAAGGGATAAACTCATCCCCTTTATTCTGGATGGGAAGTAAAGGGGCTGTGAGCCCTCCAGGCAGCAAGCTGACACTGTGTGTGACCTCAGCTCTCCAGAACCCCACCAGTTCTTACTGTACCCAGCTCTTCCTTACTCAGTTTGTTCACTAACTTTCAAGAAATGAGAAAAGCCAGTGACACCAGAAGCCTGGAACTGCCATAGCCATCAGCACTGAGGAGGGCCCCTGTGGGAGACTGGGCAGGAGCCTGGGGATCTGGTGGGAAGCCCCTGGATGCAGAGAGAGGAGGCCAACCCTGAACTGGGCTTGGGTAAACTCAGCCAGGGCATGGGCGAGGTATGGGCCACCTGACACCCACGGTTTCCTCCTTCCTAAAAGAGGAGGGGGATTTTATATCTCTTAGGGATCAGTCTTCACGCTAGGCAGCCCGTCAGAACCCCCTGGCGCACCTGCACAAACAGCCTATGGGCCGGAATTGCCACCAGCAGGGGTCTAGTGTGCGCCTGTCCATCGGCACAAGCCTCGGGTGACCACAACAGCGCCACACCCTTGCCTTGGGCTTTCTCTCGCCTTCGTGCATTTCCAAAACTGCAGGTGAGTTTCAAGATCGCTGTCAACGACAGACGTACACCCTCGCTCCCTTCTGTCCTCCCCTGCAAGATGTGTAGCAGGCTGTGAATCTGGCACTCAGTGGGATTTTTAAATCAAGGAAACACTTCATCTCATCACCAACTTGTAGCAGCTACGTGTGAGCTGTTTACCGTTCATTCTTCGCAGCATGAAGACACGCTCGAGTGGGCCAGGCATATTGTCCCTCGATCTGTTTATTCAACTAATGCCAGTAATGAGCATCTTCCATATGAAAGGTCTGGGCTAGATTTGGGGGATTGCAGAGAAGGGTTGGGATCTGGTCCCTGTCCTCAGGAGCTTGTAGCTCATTGTGGAAAGGAGCAGCTAACCACAGCCATGCCTGGACAAAACACTGGCTCTAGAAGCCTCTCTGGGAGCTGTTGCGGAGGAGGGATTAGGCTATGGGGCTGGGAAAGGCTTTGTGGAGACAGCAGTGTTCAGAGGGAGCTGGGGAGGGAGAGTGGAAGTCACACGCGTGCTGGACCTCTTGAGTCTCCTCCCTCCTGTGAAGAATGGAAGGCTACTTTTTTATTTTTTAATTTTTATGTGGTGCTGAAGATCAAACTGACGCGTGTTAGGTGAGTGCTGTACCACTGAGCCACAGCTACTTGGGGCATGAGGTAAGATGATACTGGCCAAGAGTGAGCACAGGTTGATGTCTGAGCCTCTTTGGAACTGGGTGGAACTCAGGATGGAAATGATCTTGTGGGAGGGAAGAGCCGAGTGGCCTGGGCCTACATGGGTTCAGAGTAGGTGGGAAGGCTGGCGCTGGGACGCTGCCCTGTGATCACTGGGTCACAACATTCTGAAGGTTCTTTGGGGTGAGCAGGATGGATCCACCCTGGCCTCCTTCCCTCGGCCTGCTTTTCTCCGTATCCCAAGTGCCTGTCGTCACCTGAGGGTCAATGTCCTACAGAAGGCAGGCGTGGGCTCTGGGGTGTAAGCCAAGGCTGCCACTGTATTGTCCAGCAAACATGCTGGGCACATTCGTGGTTGCCCTGGCTGGCCCTGCACGTGGGAGAGCAGATGCAGCTCTAAGCACAGAGTGCACCTGCATGACTTTCGGGGGCTGACCCTTTGGAGGAAAAACATACGCAGCATCTGTACCAAGAGTGCCACCTCCCTTGGGTGAGACAGGTTCCCTCAGAGTTGGGGTTCTGAAGCTGAGTCTGGAAGATGAGCAGAAGCAGTTCAGGCCACGGAGGGTGCAGGGAAAGGGGCCGCAGTGAACAGTGCCCCAGGCACTCCCCTGCGGCCCCAGGCACTCCCCTGCAGGAGCAGACACAGAGCGTCCTAGCCAGAGCTGAAGACAAAGGAGCAGCGGAGGAGAGTGGCTCTGGTTGGGGCCTTGGTGCCCATGCCTCTGGAGTCCTGTCTAGGATTCGGGACTTTCCTCCAGGGACAATGGGAAATCATTGAAAGAATTTCCCCTAATATTATGGTAAAACAACAACATAAAATTCACCATTTTAACCATTTTTAGGTGCACCGTTCAATGGCATTAATAATTCACATTACCATGCAGACACCTCTGCCCTCCATCAAAGATCATTTTTCCTCTTCCAAAACTGAACTTCTGTGCCCATTGAGCACTAACTGCCTGGTCCTCCTTCCCCAGCCCCTGGAAACCTCTGGTCTGCTTTCTGACTCTATGAATTTGCTGGAGGGACCTCCTATGAATGGAATTGTACAGTATTTGTCCTTTTGTGACTGGCCTCTTTCACTTAGTGTAAGGTCTAGGTTTATAAGTGCCGCAGCATGTAGCAGAATCTCTGTGCTTTAAAGGCTGAGTTGTATTCCACTCACCATACACACTGCATGCGGTTAAGTCATCCACTTGGACATCTATGGCAAGGGTTTAAGAAAGAGAATAACACGATCCCACTCATGTTTTGAAAAGATCCCTGGCTACACTGTGGAGACTGATTTGGAAGAGATGCCAGTAGAGGTGGGAGCCCAGGTAGGAGGCTACAGCATGTGTGCACCGGAAGAGGCCAGTTGGAGGTGAGGGTGGGGGAGCGGAAGCTCGCACAGCTCCGTGGGAGGAGGAATAAGAAAGTTGCTTCTGGCTGGAGAGTGATGGAGGGAGAGGAGTGGGTGAGGGTCTTCCAAGTGGGCCGAGCTGCCATTTCCCAGGGACTGAGTGGAACCTTGGCTGGATGGGGCCTGAGAAGCGCATGGACCATCTGGGATATGTAAACCTAGAGCTCAGGGCTAAGCTAGGGGCTCAGAGGGGACAGTCGCCAGCCCCGAGGAGGCAATTGAGGTCCAAGGGATGCAAGAAGTTCCCCGGAGTTAGCGTGCACAGTGAAAAGCCGGAGGGCCAAAGAATGAGTGGCTGCAGTGTTTGAGGAATTGGCTTGACATCAGGGAGGGCCCAACCAAAGCAGCGAGGTGCTATGAAAGCCAAGGGAGCAAAAGCACATTGGCAAGAAAGTGTCCTGTGGGGTAGGGGCCACAGAGCACTCCCGGACATTAGCAACCCCAAGCTTCCTCCAATGCGTGCAGAGTGTGGCTTACACCAGAGGAGGGTGGACGGAGGAACCGCAGGGACCGAGACTGCAGGTTACCTGCTACATGCTCTTGGTCTAGCTGTCAACTTCTCGGAGCTTTTATTTCCTAATCTCTCCAAATTGATACATAGATGTTCAAATGACACCCAACAGCTCATACTAGTTGTGCATTTATGGTGGGGTCATGGGGGGGGGTGGAGTATAACTGCCAGACACCAGGCAAGGTCCTGTCCGTAAAGAGTAACTTTCTTCACCCTGTGGTTGTGCCTGTGTTCTCCTGGTTCCATGGCAATTCAACAACAAAGGAACTTGAGGACTTGGCTGACATCACCTCCAACATTTGTGCCCAGAACTCTTAAGGATGGGGGATTGATGTAGCAGGATATAGAGAGGCTGTCTTTGCTAAAAGCACTGGTCCTGTGGATGTCCGGTGGGTAACTAGAAGCAGGATAAAGCTTGGCGTCTCTGCCTTCATCTTGAATCTGTCTTCAGATTCTAGCCAACTCAGCACATAGGCATGCTAACCATTTCAAGAGTGTTCTTGTGAAAACTGGTCATACAAGGTTTATTAGCCCTAAATTTCCCTAACCTATTTCACCCTGTTTCAAAACTGAGAACACCAAGATAAGAATAACTAAGATAGTCTCATGATTTGCAGGGACACCTGACATTAGCTTTTAAAAAGTCCCACTCCAGACCCTAAAGTGGCACCTAGAAGTCTCCAGTTGTTGCCTTATCCCTTCAGGGAGCAGCAGAGCCCCACCGGCAGATCAACCTGTGATGAGACTCCCCCGCAAAGTGGCAGATTGCCCCATGAGTAGATGGCTCCCTAGGTAGTAGCATCTTCTGATGGGAACCAAATTGCCCTGTTTCAGGATCTGATAGATGATGAACATCCTGAGCAGCAAACAGGGACTACCCCTCCAGCAATATGAGGACGTCCTCAGGGGCACCTGGCAGAACCCTAAATGAGATAATGATTGACTGACCACAGTCTGGCCAAGATAGTTTGATTATGGATATCTCTCGCCCCAAGCCCCATTTTTTTCTCAGTTTAAACCTACAGCTCATGTCAACACGCAGAGACATACCTGAGAGGCTTGGTTTCACTCTGTCTTCCCAACATGTCTTTATCAATGAACGTTCCTTTCCTGCGCTTCACCATTACTTTTCTATTTGTTGTTCGGGGTGAGTGGCCAATTAGGATTTGTTGGGACCCCTAGAGTCAGTCTTGTGGCCTAGGACCCCAGTAACATTGGACTTAGCAAGACGGGCCAACATCTGCTGCTGCAGACAAATGTCTGTTTAGGATCCACTTAGTCACCTTCTGGTGTGAAATCAGTGGCAGGAGAGAGGATGCCTGGGGTCAGGAGACCTGGGCTCTTGGCTCAGCTCCGAGTGACAGGCCTTAGAGCTCTGGCCAGCTGCTGCTTTTCACCCCTGGAATCCCTAATCTGTGACATGGAGTTGTCTTCAGCCAGGTAATTCTGGAATGTACTTCCTCATTGCAGGTGTGTCTGTATTGCAAAAAATCTCTACTGGAGAAGATTGTTGTCATCCCCAGGTAAAAAGATACTTCTCCAAGCCAAACACTTGGACAGCTCTGTCACAATCAATTCCCAAAACTACTCTATAAGCTGGGAACTGTTAATCCCACTTAATGCCCAATGACACCTTGGTTTTAGAGGTGAGTGTCTGCCTCAGGTGGGAGAGAGTGCTTGTACCAGGTAGCAGTGTTTGGCGGGGAATCATGAATTTGAACCATAAATTATCACTTGCTCTTCCTGGAAAGGCATTAGTCATGCTGGCCAGACCCTGGAAAACTCTTTGCTGTTCTGGAGGAAATCTCAAACCCTCGCCTGGCATTTGGGACACGGCCCCTTGGATGTGAGCAGGCTCTCCTGACCTCGCTCCTACTTCTCTGCACCCCCTCTTCCATCTGTGCTCAGGTCACTGCTGTCTTCTCATCTTTCCATCTTTGGGCAGCCTACCTGCCTCCCTGGCCTGATGCCCTGTCCTCATCTCACAGGTGAAACTGTCTGTCTGTCAAGGTCTGTGAACCTGTACTGATGTGACGGTTTCCTCCTTTTGAGTCTTGATTGTATTTTGAACTTCTGTTTTGAATTATAGCACTCGTTTCTTTACCACCTTTGTCCTGGAACACGAAGGCGAGTTAGTCTTTGGATTTTATACAAATCAAACCTGTGATGCCAGTTGGCACATAACCAAAGCTCAGCAGCTCTTGTCTTTTCAAAAGCATCACTCCTCACCCAGGCGCGGTCCTGCTCATGCACTCATCGGATGAGGAGCTGGTGATGGGGTCTGTGGCAGGGCTCCTCCTAGCTGTACCATTCCAGCAACGAGCAAGATGTTCCGCTGACTCTAGTTTGCACTCGTTTCTTTGGCAGTGCCCTCTAACAGCCGTCTGTTGTGGCTACCAGCCCAGCATGGTTGCTCGGCCTGTATAAGCTCTGTAGGGTCCGAGCTCTCGTGTGGCCACTGTGAGGTGACCCAGTGTCCCACTTCTCCACTTAAACAGATGAGGAAACAGCTCAACAGTGTGAGCTGATTTACCTGGTGCCTCACAGTGCTTGCAGCTACAGATGCCCCATCTCTGGCTTTTGGCCTTACGGTATTTCCACCAGTCTAGGGAGGATAGGAGGTGGGGGAGGAAAGAATGACTCCAACAGGGGCAAGTAGTGTCCTTCGTGTCTGACGTGCTGCTCCTGGAGCTCACTCAGGCTGTTGACATGCAGGCCTTTGTTAGAGACTTGAGCCTGGTACTCCAACATGGCCAGCAGTGCCCAGCAGCACATGCCACTTGCAGAGGCAGAACAGGCAGTCACCACAACTAGGAGCCTGGCTCGGAGCCAGCGTGTCTGCTGCAGCTGTGCGGAGACTTTCCAAGCTCCCAGGGACCCTGAACGAGCACCCAGCCTGGCCGGCTGAGGCCAGCCAGAGACAACAGTGCACCGCAGGTGGGGCTGGCTTGAGGAAGAGCAGAGGACTTGGGGGACGCTGTGAACCTCCTTTTTTTTCCTGCTACAACATTCGTTTCATTGCATTCAGAAAGATTCCACTCTCAATATTTAGAAAAACAAAACCCATTTTGATTCTGAACATTTGCAATGGAGATTATAAGTCTGAAGCTGTCCTCACTCTCCTGACGGTAGAACTCTCTTCTCTAGGGGCCAATACCAGTCTCTTTTTTTCTACCTGGACACATGATCTCAATATTTTCCAACTATGATTCCCCAGAGCATGAATGCCCAGATTGAACCCTGAGACCTGTAGTTTTTAAATCCATAGGTGGAGGCTGAACAGAATTCTGTGCAGATTTAGGACAAGACCTGCTTCCTGCCTGCTCGAAGGGCTCAGCTCAGAGGGCCTGTCCTAGCCAGGGCCTGGCCGCAGCAGCATGAGGCCTTCCCTCAGCCTGAATGTCAACAGCCTCTTGTGTCTGCATCTAGGATCTAGGACAGAAGAGTGACAAGCATCATGGACCTCCACCCATCCTGACTTGGGCTATGGGGAGTGTCAGCTCTGGTCAGCAGGGTGGGCCTCCAGACTTGGGAGGGTGAAGGCCCCATTTCTCTCCCCGAGGAACTGAGTGGCTTAGAGACAGTCACTGAACCCCTAGCACTCAGGCTCCCGGTTTGTGAAGTGGCAAGGAGAACACCCACAGGGTAAGACTCATGAGGACTGAATGTTGTTAAGGATTGGGACACTAAGTGCTGGTGGGTGGTGCAGTCCCTGTACAGCCCCTCATGCTCTTTGAAGGTGGGGCTTCATCTGAGTCAACTTTGGATTCCGCCTACCTGTACGTAGTGTGGCCCACACTGGGCTCCCAGCAATGTCCCCTGAGCTGAGGCTTCTGGCTCCAAAGTACGTGTCCTGTCCATTCTATATGTATCTCATCTAATATAGTGCTCCAGGCACCGGGAGGCCAGTGACGTGGGTGGTCAAGTTGGTGCAGAGGACAGCCCCTGAAGGTAAAGATCGATGTCCATTCGGATGAGAGCAGGCAGCGTAACTGTTTCAAAGTCCATGGAGAAGACGGGCTCTTCCAGGCCATGGAAGATACGCCTCGTGGCTTTCAGAGGAGTGGGCCTGGCTACGTGTGTCCACTGGTTTGGGTCTGGACTTGACTGTTACTCTTGCTGCATGGATACACTGACACAGGAGCCACGAGACACCTGGAGGCCAGGAAGGAGGACGCGGGAGGCGGCCGTGCAGGGTGGGCCCCGCTCCGCGGCTTGCGGGTCCATTCCCCAGGGACTGGTTGTCCTCAGGCTCCTTATGCTGAAGACAAGAAATAGTGACAGGGCCGAGGTCATGTGGTGGTGGACAGAGTGACAAACTAGTGCAGGAAAAGCCCTCAGAATAGTTCACAGGGTGTGCTAACGCTCAGGGTATGGGGCTGTGATCTGGGACACGGAAAGTGGCTACCAGTACACCCCGCCTTATGGGCATTAAAAATCCTGTTTTTAACAGATTTATCTGAACTTATTTAAAAAATTATTTCTTACATCAACATGCAATAATTTTATACACTTAGGACGAGAGCATGGTGTTTTGAAATAGGTATACCTCGCGGAGTGGCTAACTCCAGCTAATTAACAGGTGCATGAACTCAGGTACTGATCATTGTTTTGTGGTGAGAGCACTTGAAATCTGCTCTTTAAGCAATTTTTAAGCACACAACACATTGTTAGTGACTCTGTCACCAAGTTGCCCCATAGATCTCCCCAACCTCTTCCCATAACTGAACTATCATAACTTTTCACAAGTCTCCCCTTCTAGCCTCCCCCCAGCCCAGCTTCTTGCACTGAGCTAGAACAGTGCTCTTCGCTGGGGTCAATGCTGCCTCCCAGGGGATCCTGGCAATGACTGGAGCATTTGGTGGGGGCACGCAATGGTCTCTGTTGGGTGGGGCTCAGGGATGCTGCCAGACACGACCAGATGCAAGGCAGCCTCCCGTGCCCCAGCCACTCGTGCCCCAGCCACCCGTGCCCCAGCCACCCATGCCCCAGCCACCCGTGCTCCAGGTGTCAATAGAGCTGAGATGGAGAAACCCCTAGGGACAGGGCAGGTTTTGCATTTTGGCTTGATATACTTTATGATCCCATTTCAATGGGTGTCATGACCAGTAACCTGCCACCTGTGCCTTGGCTCTGGCAGAATGTCCTCAGTGTGTCACTGGGAAGAACAATGGGATTTCTCACAGGCTTGATCTTTATCAGTAATTGATAATGGAGCCACCGCACAGATCCCTTTCCTTTTACTCATTTGGCAAATAGCTACCGAGGCTCTGCCCTGTGTCAGGCTGTGCTTGTGGGTTTTAGAGATGAATGAGATGGAAGGTCTGGGCTCTGTCTGTGAGCAGCCCAAACCTGCAGATGGCCCTGGGGGTAAACAAAGGTCTGCCCACCACAGAGGGAGATAAGAGCAGGTGGAGGCTCCAGGCACAATGTCCCTGGCCTCCTTCAGAAGCTAAGCACAACAACCAAGTTTCACAAATAAAATGGATGACAAATCACATGTATTTACATGGGCTGTGCTGCTGGGAAACTGTGCAAACTGGTGACGGTGCCCTTGTGTTTTCACAAATGTGCTCTGTGCTACTGAGCCGTGCACCCCAGCCCTTTTGAAAGTTTTATTTTGAGACGGGCTCTTGCTAAGTTGCTGAGGCTGACCTCAAACGTGTGATCCTTCTGCCTCAGCCTCCTGAGCTGCGTGGATCACAGAGATGCACCATAGCTTATCTCTTAAATAGCCAATGTGATTGTTGCTGAAAATCATCGTCTTTAGAATTTGTAGATCATTTTACAGAGTTTAAATATCCACGGTTCCTCACTCATTTGCCCATTCATTCAGAGGTACTGATTGGTTGTCCCTCCTGGCTCCGGGATCAGCAAGACAAGGTCCCCAATGCCATTCCTTACTCCTTTCTAGTGTGTGCCCAGTCGGAGTCTGCCAATGTGGGGAACTCTTGAGAGACGTGGAGAGTGTTAGTGAAGTGAGTGGAGGTTTCTTAGCCTCCCTTGTGGGCTGGGCCTCCCCACACAAACTGAAAGTCCCTGAGTGGGGGGACTTCTGGGCCACAGGGCCCCAGCCCTGAGGACAGCCCTCCAGGCCTCCCCTTGGTACCTGCTCAGCTTCCTGGCTGCAGCCCCAGGGCCTCTGTCCTGCTCCCGCTCACAGGGCCCTTCCCCCTGAGCCTTTGTTTTATCAGATGAGATGAACATGGAGAGACGGAAGACCCCGAGCCCACAAACCCTGCGCGCGCGCGTGTGTGAAATATGGTGTCTGGCAGGGAACACGTGAGGAAAAAATCAAGCAGGACAAGAGGATGGAGGCCTGGTGTGGAGGGGAGGTGGTCAGTGGGCGTCTCAGGAAGGCTGAGCAGATCCTTGACAGAGTGGGGAGGGGGCTTTGGAAAGCCGAGGAGAGAGCTCCAAGATCAGCCCCAGAGTAACAGCACACAGGCACAGGTGTGCACACCAACACCCGAGCACACATGACCACACTCTGCATGGGTGTGCACGGGCGTGCACGCACAGGCACACACCGACGTGGCGGCTGCTTCCTCTCATCCTCAGCTTGATCTCAGCGTTAGGCTCACTGGTCCTGCCGGCCTGTGCGCACTCAGGGGATCTAGTGAGGAGCCCAGTAGGGGAGCCTGGGGAGGGAGGGACGAGGTCTGGGCCAGTTGCTACAGAGCGGCTTGGAGGATACATGGTGAGATGAGGCAAGGGCTTGGGAAGGAGTCTAGTGGCCCCCTAGGCCCAAGGAAGGGGAGGGATGGGCCCCACGGAGCCCACAGTTCTTTTCCTCCCCTCTAAGCAGCCACAGTGGGCATCCAAGGACCAGCATAGGTTAAAGCACAAGGCCAAGGCATGGCTCCAAGGATGGCCGCTCCTGCATGTCCTCCAGCTTCTGGTTGAAATTCCCACAAATATAGTTTCCTCCCTTCTTCCTGACAGGGAGGACACAGCTCTTGGGGAATTTCAGCCCAAGGGATATGAGTGGAGGACCCTGTGGAAAGGGCAGGCGGGGTCCAGGAACTTCGCCTCCCTATGTCTCTGGCTCCCTCAGGAGAAGAAGGGTGACCGTGGCATCACTGGGGTGCTGTTGTGCAGACTACAGCTAAGGCCCGGGATGTCTGAGGTCCTCTTTCCTTTGGCCAAGCTTGGGGCCATGGCAGCACAGGAATCCTGGGCCTGCATATCAAGTAGAGGGAGTCCCAGATGCTGTGTGGATACTTGGGACTCAAGCATATAGCTGGGTGCCTGGGGCAGATTTTCTCCAACTGTAAAACAACACCTGCTATGTCTGAACCCAGTCTCGGTTCTGTGATTTCTGCTGAGAGCCACCTTATTGTTTTGGCCAGGTGAATTGTTTCATGATTTTTTTTTTTTTGGTACCAGGGATTGAACTCAGGGGCACTCGACCACTGAGCCATATCCCCAGCCCTATTTTGTGTTTCATTTAGAGCCAGGGTCTTGCTGAGCTGCTTAGCTCCTCACCGTTGGGATTACAGGTGTGTGCCACCGTACCCGGCTGTCTCATGATTTTTCACTAAGAACTCCTGGTTACTGAGTTCTCTACTAGACACCATGGGGATTGGGAGATGAGTAGATGCAGTGCCCACACTGTCATCAGGAGGTGGCTGGACACAGCTTCCTGTGAGGTCCGTTAGGCTGGCCCCTGCTTTTGCCTCTGGTTAGGTTGAAGCAACCTCTTAGGGTGCTCACAAACCCGCACAGTAAAAACATCCATAGTCTTTTTTAATTAAAAAAATTGAATGAAAATCTGAGCAGCAACCAAATTAAGGAAAAAATATTATGATGCCTTCAATCTATGAGTGGTATTTTAATACTGCAATATGTGCACAGTCTTACTACTATGTCATAATGGCTGATTTTTAAAAAGACTATCATTTGTCTATCTATCTGTGCATCCATCCATCGCAGCTGCAGGAACCTGTGTTTAAATACAACCTTTTTAGAAACCTGTACTTCATTTCTCCCCACCAGTGAGACTCTATGGAACATAGTTTAAAAACTACTTTCTTAGCTGATCTTCTTAACAAAGCCAACTGGTTAAAAATTGAGTCTGGGAACTTGTGTTTTTGTTGTTGTTTACTGAACCACTTGACCAAAGCCTTATGAACTTCACCTTCGGAACATGACTTTAAAATTTTTGAAAAGATGCTCTAGTCAGGGTCCCAACTCTTTTCCTGCGTCTGTGCTTCTATTCGGGCAAATGTGGCTTGGGTCGATTTCTGTAGCCAGGATTCCAGCTTTCAAGGACTCAGAGACGCACCCGTGTGTGGCAGGGAGACTGCACAGTGGTGGAGGTGAGCTGTGCAAGAGGCCTTCCTCTTTCCTCTCATTTTGCAGAGGAGGCCCAGGAGGGAAGGGGAAGCCCGAGTGAATCCTTCCCTTCACTCACTGCTCCACATCTCTTCAGCAAGGGCGTCCCAAGGACTGTATCAGGTGGGTGGGACTGAAAACAAGCACAAGTGGCTGTGCCATTTCAGAACGTAGTCTAGCTGCAGGAAAAGGCACAAAACAATTGTGGTATGATGTGCTGTTGTAGTGCGTCTCTGAAGTTATTGGAGAAGGACTCCTCATTCAGGAAATATGTACTGCTCCTCATTAAATGCCAGGCTCTGTGCTAGGCTTGGGGATTGCAGTGAGAAATCCCCAGTGCTGATGGAGGTTAGAGCCACATGGGCGGGAAGATTTAAACCAGTGCTGGAGAATACTGTGGAGCAGAGTTGCGCGCACGCAACGTGTTCTTTGTGTGGTCCAGACATAGGCTAGGATTTGCTGGGGACAACTTACAGCAGTAGTAGAGCACACTTAATCTCTGAAATTCTCTGGATTGCACATTCTCCGGATTGCACAGTTGAGACTAGGCATGAGGGGTCTGCAGGGATCATGGCAGGCAATCCACAGTGAGAGTCACATTTTTTTAGGGAGGATGTAGGCCTCCGAGGGTACCACATTCATCTGCTCTCCAATATTGAGGGTGATGGCCACAGAGCTACGTGAGTGTTGGTCAGCAGAGACCTGGCTGAGCCAAGGCAAAGGCAGAGGAATAAATTAAAGAGAGAGAGGGCACTGATTCGGGTGGTCCGGAAGCAGAGCATGACACGGGAGGGGACTGAGAGTCACTTCATGAAGGCCACTCGTAAGCCATTTCCAAAGTTTGGAATGTTTCTGAAGGACGTTGGGATGCCATTGAAGGTTTTGAGAAGGATGTGATCCAATTAGATTTTGTTTTATAAAGAGGTATGCACAATGGTTGGAGAAGCAGGGTTGGAGAGAGATAAGGAGGCAGATTAGGCAGCGGTAATAACATAGGCTATTCCAGATTTTTTTAAAAGGCCTATTTTGTTCACAGTTTTATCACCAGAACCCAGAAAACAGATGCTCAATGAAGAGTGAATGAGTCAATATTTCAATTCCTGTTTTTAGCAGTAGGGATGTGGACTCCTTCTAGTGATCATCAAATTGCTCATCAAATGTCTTCTGGGAGTTGCTATTTCCTGGGACCTGAGAAGGAGGCCCTCTCCTGGGCCCTGTGGCTGGCTGACACAGAGACAGGTGTTGCTGCACTCAGAGGTGAAAATGGAGTCATCTCAAACCCTGCCTAACCAGCTCATCAACAGCTACTGGTTGATATGAAAATGTTACCTGGAAGGAAGGGTAATTTCGTATGTTTTCTGTTTAGGGGAAGGAAACGTATCTGGAAAAGGTGCTTCGACCTTCATTCAGCTCTGGGAATTCTTGAAGTCCATAGGTTTTAAGCCGGTTGCACCTAGACAAGGCTGTATTTGACCCAAACAAGGCCTTGGAAGCAGAAAGGTTTAGTTCTAAACAGCTCCACTACTTTCAAGATGTGAGTGTGGGCAATTTTGCATGACTTTTCTATGAGTCAGGATTTTTTTTTCTATTTATAAAGTGGAATAATCCAAGTGCCTGCATTGTAGAACTGTTCTAAGGACAGAATGGGATGCTATGTCTAATGCGTGCACTGAGACCTGTCTCAGAGGAGCAACTGCTAAGTGTTGGGGATGATTACTTCTATTATAACTAAGCTAGAGAATGGGACGGCAGGAAGACCCAGGTTAGCAGCATGTTCGGTGGCAAGAGCTACGGTTTCAGGCCTCTCCACAAACCTGGGTGGCCCATTCACCTGTGCTGATGATTTAACCCAAAATATGTGCTAAACAGGAGTGAGACTGAGTGAGAACCACGGCCAACATGAACAGCCCAGGCCCAGGTCCAGGAGAGGGGTGGGAATGTTGTCTGCATAGGGGCTGCTGCCTTGAGGCGACCGCATAGGACAGGAGCTGTGCGGCCATGGTCGCCCAGCTGGCTTAGTGGGTCGTGGAGGCTGGGGAGGTGGTAGAGGCGTTTCTCCACAGGAAGTGACCTGTGTGTAGTTAAGAGGGAATTGACTACATGCACCAAGGAAGGGGAGGAGTGTCGGCTTTGCAGGCAGGTTCTGAATACAAAACGTTAGTTGTGGCGGTGTGGACCGCAGGTGTCTGCCAAACCCACACATGCTAAGGGCTTGGTCACCAGACCATGGTGCTATTGGGAGATGGTGGAACCTTTAGGATGTGGGCCTGGTAGAAGGGTGTTAGGTCACTGGGTGTGCCTTGAAGGGAATATTGGCCTCTTGCCCCCTGCCCTTTTTGCTTCCTGGCTGTCACAAGGCAAATGGCCTTTCCCATCACGTTCCCACTACGATGTTTGGCTTTGTCA
The DNA here is from genome assembly GCA_004024805.1 of Geosciurus inauris. Taxonomy (NCBI): domain Eukaryota; kingdom Metazoa; phylum Chordata; class Mammalia; order Rodentia; family Sciuridae; genus Geosciurus; species Geosciurus inauris. The sequence goes on from PVHX01015228.1 coordinate 24,792, forward strand.
CAGGCCCAACAGGACCATGGACTGAAATCTCTGAAACCAAGGACCAAAATGAATCTTTCTTTTTGATGAGTTGAATCCCTCAGATATTTTGTCACAGCAATGGAAAGCTAACGTACAGCCCCCACACAGCCTGTTCTCTCCTACTCAGAGCCGAGAGTCTGAATTCCCTTATTCTGGGATCTGCAGTAAAAACCTAAGCAGGGTAAGTAGAAATCCTAAGTGAAGAAGGTGAGTTGCTGAAATGTGATGAGGCATGAGCCGGCTCCAGTGGAGACAGGGTTTGCCCCGCTCCAGGCTGCCACGTGGCAGAGGCACAGTTCAAGGGACCGGGACTTGGGCTGACTACCTGGGCAGCAGACCTCTTAATTGCTTATCTGGTTATCACTCCAGTAAAATGTGAGCCTGGTGCATTTGAGAAGTCTTATCTGTTCTGTCAATTGCTGCATCTCCAGCTCTGAGGAATGTCTGGCCCCGAGGACACGCTCAAGGAATATTTGTTCAGTGAACACATTCATTTACTCAGCAATACCTTGTCCTGTGAGAAGGTACTGGGTATGCTTTTAAATTCTCCCTCTCCATCTCTGCCTTACCAAACTGTACCCATCTTACAGAGTTTCACTACAACCTTTCCATTTTTAGCTATTTTTTTAAACAATATTTTTATTAATGCAATATAGCTATGAAAAAAAAACTATCTCCCTATATACACTTATTCTTTAAACTGTTTTGCACCTTAAACTCCTTCTTACCTGTTAGCAATGGAGAGCTTTGCCCTGGGTGACTTACTGTCTTGCTTTAGTTTGCTATTGTGTGGGACGAATGCACCTTATTCACCCCCGTGGATTGCCATGACTTAGAACTGTAGAGCTCTCCTGTCCCAGGGCAAAGAGCTGAGGCTCAGAGATGTAAAATCACACAAGTTAACATCCCTTTGTGTGGGAGAGTGACCCTACAATTTCTTGAGGAGGAGACCACTGGCCTGACTGGTGTGGGACGGCCTTCTAGAAGGGTCAGTGCCTTCTTTAGGCCTAACTGTCTCAAGAGAATGATAAATTTTCACAAAAATGCATCCCTTCTGTTTGCCTCTGCTGCAAGAAACCAGGCAGCATTTCATGAGAACATAGAGCACCTTTCTGCATTCCAGGCACCATTGTCCATATGTCGATGGTAAATGATGAGGAAAAGAAATGAATTGATCAGTGACGTCTGGGATGACATTTTTATGCCTTGGTGGTAAGAAATCACAGGATGGAAAGGTAAAAACTGTCTTCAGCAGCTCCCACAGGAAACTCTTGAGCAGAGGAAGAGATCCTACTCAGATTGCATTGACTTTAGTTTCTTACCTTCTCTGTGTTCTATGGTCTGGTATTTGGGCTCGTAATCCTGGAGGGACTTCCCTCCCATGGATAGCTAATTCCTAGAGATGACAAGCAAGTGCCCTGCGAGTCTACCTGTGCTATACAGATCAACCCACCCAGGGCAAGCCCCATGTACTTCCTCCATCAAACTTACACATTGGGCTGACACTCCCTGGGCCTAAACCACCCCCAAGCTAGTACCAGAAAGTGAGCCCAGAACCTGCCCAGGTCATTCAACTCTCCAAGTCTAAGCTTACACCTACCTGCTTTGTCTATTCCTTCTCACAAGAACCCCAGTAAAGCCTCTGGACAGTGCTCCACCTGCCCCTGTCCTGACAGAGCCTGCTGGACACCCCCACCTCTGTGCCTTGTATGGCTTTCCCTGCCTCCGATTTCTAGGGATCTGTTAGAATGAGCATTGCTCTTCCTTCCTGAAGCTGTTTCCATGTCAGACTGTGACCATGCCTGATGGAGCAAGTCCAAGTGCACTTTTGGAACACAGACCTTGTTTTGATGCTTCTTTGGATTTTCAAAATGTAAAATGCAACAGCCCATGCCTGTAATACACCCAGGAGGTGGGGTGAAGCTCACCAGGCACCTTTCTCTGCAAATGAACAGAGGCATGGTCCACAAACAAGCTTTTGCTAAGCCAAAAGAAAGGGCAGGAAAAAGTTTACACAGGGTGACAGAGAAACAAAATGGTGATTGTGGTTTGCAATTACTTTGCCTCAGGGGGAAAGAGGACAGGCCAGGGCCCTGGCAGTCCAAGAGCCTCCTGAGGCCAAGGAACCTGACTGGGGGGAGATTCATTCTGCCTGGATTGAATCCTTCATGCAGGGGAGGTTCCGTCCCCCGGTGGAACCATGGCTTTGGAGGCAGGAAGAGCAGTACCACTGTCTCAACTCCAGATTTGACACAAAGCTTTTATTTCATTCCCAGTCTCCCTATGGTCTAGTGAAGGGACCCTGAGGGCTTCTGCTGTGGACTGAATTGTCTCCTCCAAATGCCCCTGCTGAAGCCCTCACCCCGCTGAGTCGAACCTCTTCCTTGCTAGTCCGTGCCGAGGTAAGGGTGCCATGGGTACCGCTGGTCACCAGTGACGAGTCTAGCTTCCTCACGTGTTGAAGTCTGAACATTAGAGGAGCTCGCAAGGCAAGCAGGTAGAGCAGGGCTTATTGAAAAAGGGGAACATAGACTCTTCCTGGGAGGGGAAGAGGGCTGTAGCTGGTATCTCGGTATCCCAGGAAGAGAGGGTGTCCTGCCTTTTTTATGTCTTGGACTTCCTTTGTTCTCTTGCTCTCTTCCTCTTCTCTCTCCTTCCCACATGGTTCATGAGTAGGCCCAGGAGATGTTCTGGTGGGAGGCCAAAAGGTGAGAGGCAGATGGACGGGGGAAAGGCCAGATGGAGCAGCCCAGAACACATTAATTAACAACTTTTATAACTCCCTATAAGGAAGGAAAATCCTGGATAGGTTACCTTAGCAACAGGTTGGAGCAGGGGCAGGCTATCCTGATAAGGGTGGAGGCAGGGCTCTGAAGGCATCAGCATTTCAGTCCCTCTCCAGCTTCCCAGACTCCATCAAATTGGCCTCCTCAATCTACCTGATTTGATTTACCTGTCTATGTTGACTGCCTGTCTAATTCTGGCTTCACCATAACCAATGTGACCAATTTGGGGATTGTCAAATTCCCTTTGGGAGGTGATTAGGATGGATGAGGTTCTGAGAGTGGGACTCCATGATGAGTTTGGGGTCTTTATAAGAAGAGAGGGTGGCTCCCTCCCACTCTCCACCCTGTAAAGACACGGGGAAGGTGCCATCTGTAAGCCTCATGGAGATGGAATTGGCCAGCACCTTGGCTAGGGCTTGCCAACCTTCAGAAACATGAAGAATGAATTCCTGTTTAGACACTCACTGTGACAGTAGCCCAGCTGAATAATCCAGAATCCAAACTGAGTGAGAAGGCAACTAATCTGGGGTCCTGCCTGTACCCACCGGGAACTTGGCCCACAAGGTCCTCTGGACACAGCACAAGGTCAGGGTGGCTTGGAAACTCTTCCTTGCCAGCCATGATGAGGCCAGTCCATCACCACCAGCTTTAGGGTCACGGGATGTTCACAAGTCAGAGACAGAAGGATGACATTAAGGTAGCTTAATGTAACCCAAAAGTTTGTAGTGTACAAATTTACTTTTTGAATAACTAATTTTATAATCATTTTAACATTTACCAAACCTCTTTTTAAAGTTACAGTTTAACATTATTAAATCAGGGAAGTAACATTTGTATTGCTTATTTTTAGATCTAATTTACAGATAGTAAAATAACATCACTGGGTTACTTGTCAAAAACGTCATATGTTTTCTGAATGGCGTTTAATTGTGGTTTAGTTAAACTGAGGGGGACAGCAAATACCCACTGGGTAGTGACTGACCCTCTGCTTAGTGCCCGTCAGCACATTCTGGAAGAACACCACGAACAATATGAGCAAAGATCATTTTCTGTTCTCTGTATTATGTTTCTTCTGACTATACTTAATGGAGTCTAATTCATGTTTGTTGAATGCAATAGTAAAAATAGGACGAGTTATTTATGTGCCTTTAAAATGTTGATAGCCTAAAAAACAAACAGAACAAAAGGGGGGAGGGGAGAAAAGAAGAAAAGCCAGAGAGAAAAGAAGCCAGGAAAATGGCCCTCCCCAGGTGCACGGCACCCGCCCTGCTTGGCAGAGCAGAGGCTCCTGCAGAAGCCAAGCAGTTAGCCAGAGAGATGGGGCCGGTGCGGCGAGGTTGATGGATCCCACTATTTTTTCTAGAAGTGTTTTCTCTTCAGCAAGGTTTGTCATAAGCAAATGGAACCCCTGAGTGGTGTGTGGGAAGGCCGTTGCCACAAGCCCTCACTGCTCATGGGACCTGGGGACAAGCGGAGGCAAGTGCTGGTGCTGCTGTCGTCTCTACTGGCAGAGCAGTGCCCTCCTGTGTGCCCACCAGGGTCTCCCTCTCCCCTTGTTCTCCAGCCTTCAAACACTCCTGTCCCTTTTGAACAGTCCCAGACCCCACACCTCTGTCCCCTCCACCCAGAGATTCCCAGGGATACCTGCTTTGTGTTCAGTGAATTTGCTGCAGAGCTTTGTCAGCTGAGATCTGGCCTGGTCTTTCTTGAAGCCTGTAAAACAGAGACAGGAGCCTCCCTTCCCCATTTCATCTGTCAGACGAACTATAACCTTGAACATGATTTTGTAAGCAGTGGTGCTCAGCCCTGGTAGCCCCTGGAGGGGGGCACACCTTGCTGGTTGCTCATCATTGCTTTCTTATTGTTTTCAGTCCTCTGATCTGTCCAGGACAATGAGTGGCCTCGGCCCCTGCGCAACAGTCTGCACTGCTGGCTTCTTTTACTGCACCTTTGGCCTATCTAGTGTCCTCAAGAATAGTGGCCAGGCCCCACGGAGCAAGTTACATTCATCCTCCCTTGATTTCACCCATTGACCTTAGCCAGGAGGGACGTTCTGTGTCTCCTCTGAGCAGGCCGCTGGCCAGCCAGGCTGCAGGGTCCTGCCATTCATGGCCTTACCCTGTGGTATCCACAGAAGTAGTGCCTGGGGCTCTCCCCCAAGTCGCTCTGATTCCTGCCAGTCACTATCTCGTGAGCGTCCTTTCTAATCTCTTCTACTGCCACCCTTTACGTCTGTAACGGGACAAATAGATGAGCACGGTGGGAACACGAGGTTAAGAGAGTAATTCTGTAAAACGGGTCCATTGTACTGATTCCCACATGAAAAGTAATCTGCCTACAGCCCCGCCTGGCCTGAGGGGACAGGGAATGTCACATTCCTCAGCACACTGAGGCAGGGGAAGGTCAGGCATCAGTGTGGATAGTGAAGGATGGGTATTGACTGTGGGTGAGGGCCGTTATCTCTGGGTTGCTAACACTCCCTAGGATGCACTCCCAACACAAGCGTCACCCTGTGCTGCTCCCTCTTCCCTTAGCGGCCTACAAGAAAGAGAAGGCGGGAAGATTCTGGAGTCTATAAAAGAGCAAGACACACCCCTCCTGCAGGCACCCAGCTCTGGCCCCCTTCTCTCTGGAGCAGTTTGCTCCCTCTGTCCCCTCAAATAAAGCGTGCTTTCCATTCTTGCCTCGGGTTTTTCAGGTATTTAATCTTCAACATGGTGGGAACAAGGACTCGATCATTCACCTCTAGCTACCCCGGGCTTCATGGACTTAGCCGTGGGTCTCACCATGCGTGTCTGTGTGTCTATGGTTGGGCAGCTATAGGCAGGGTTTCAAGGCCTATGGTCTGTTCAGCAGCAACCAATGGCTGAATGTTGGGGAAAGGGTGGAGTGGGGGGAGCTTGGAGAGATCCCAGGATTGTCTCACGTGGGGCCTGTTCAAAAGAATTGGGAGTCCTTCAGAGCCCTGACAGCTGCAGCCTGCTTCTGTGGGGCTGTCTGGAGCCCTCTCATAGTGTCCTCCCTACCCTTTGCTCAAATTTTGGTTCTCCAGAAAAAGAATGCAGTTCCTTTATTTTAGGGAACTGGCTTATGTGATGGTAAGAGCATGAGAACTCTGCTGGTGGAGGCTGCCAGACTGGAGACCCAAGGAGGAGTTGTGGTTCAAGTCCAAAAAGCCATCTGCTGGCAAAATCCCCTCTTGTTTTGAGAAGGTCAGTCTTTGTTCTACCCAGACCTTCAACTGACTGAATGAGGCCCACCCATATTAGGTAGTACAATCTGCTTGGCTCAAACTCTGCTGATTTAAATGTCAATTTCATTCAAAGACACCCTCAAAGAAACACCAGAGTAGGCCAACTCTCCTGCCACCCTGATGCTTAACTATTACAAGGTGTTTCTCAGGGTTGGGTATTCTCTGTCAACTGGCTCCCAAAGTGACGCTCCCTTTCTTCAAAGGATGGGTTTCCAGCAGATCTGAGACTGAGAGGTTCCCTCTGAAGTGTCAGTCCCCCCAGGTGCTCCATCCTCCCAACCTGAAGTGGAGCTCAATGCCAGGCTGGCTCCTGCTCACAGCTCCTTTACCTCACAAGCTTCCTTGTGAAATGCAATAGTCACCTCTGGAGGCTGTGTGTCCAGAAGGAAATGAGAGGCGGGTAGAGCTTTTTAAATGGCGGCCCCCTGCTGACATTATGGGTTTTGGTTTGAACGCACTCTCCCCAGTTTCTCATGGCCAGGGTTTGGTCATGCAGAAATACAGAGCAGACAGGAGGAATCCAGGGTCAGGGCTTCCATGAGAAGGGAGAGCAGGGGGCACAGCTCTGGGAAGCAGGGAGAGAGTGCTGTGACATTTGCTTAGGTGTGCCTGGCATAGGAGCTGGGGGGGCGCCTGCAGCTTGTTGCTCCTGCTTCCAGTCCGGCCCACCTTCAGCTGCGTCTCTGGGCAGACACTTAGAGACAGGTACCACTTTCTCCTCCTGATTCCAGGACGTGGCTGTGGCTTAGAGCTGCATATGCCCTCCTGCAGCACCTGACTCCACCTGGGACCTATCTTCAAGAAGCTCCAGGTGGGCAGGGAAGTGACACCAGCTGAGGTCCTTCTCCTGCCATACCCAACTGAGGAGGCTGAAGCAAAGACGCCCCAGTCCTCCTGATGAACAGTCCCTTTGCCATGGGCATCCTGTCAGGTAAAGCGAAGGCACTAAAGCCATCACGTTCACAGTGCACCTTACCAATTGTTACTGTCATCTTAATTCTACATGCTTATGGGGCTCTCCGGGATAATATGACACAGGTACACAGCAGGTGATGATTAAATCAGGATAGTCAACATTTCCAACTCAAACAGTTTTAAAACTTTTGATTAAGCTGTAAAAACTGTACATAGCTATGAGGCACAGGGCGCTGTTTCAATAGGTGTGGACAGTGCTGCTCAGGTAGAGATAAGTGATGTCTCCATCTCATTGTTGTTACTTCGGGTTTGGAGCCCACAAGCTGCTGTCTTGTCGTTATCTGAACAATGAACAATAGGGCGTCATGCACTGTGGTCCCTCCACTGTGCTCTCGAACGCTTATTTCTCCTATCTGAGCTTTGGTGCCCTGCATCCCGCCGAAGAGGCTCTAGTCACGGGCCTAACCAACGCCATCCTGCCCCTCTCTGACTCCATTTGCCTCTTTAAATTCTTCTTTTTCTTCTGAGCCATTTTCTTCTCCAGTCACCTTGGATTCCAGGAACCAGGCTTGGTTGATAAATATCTTTATGACAAGACTGAAAACATCCCTAAGCAGCAGGTGCCTCGCAGGTCAGAACACCCCATGGCGAGATCAGTACCCTAAGCAGGAGCAAGCCATCACTGCACCCTAAAGAGGAGCCGTGATCTCAGGTTAGAAACCAGATCACCCCTCAAGCCACCGTACTGGCTTCACGGAGTCAGTCCTCAGATAACCATCAGCCAGAGCAAGGCCTGGCCAGGACAACCTACCCTCCAGTGTGCAAGGCCTGCAGCCATGCAAGGCCCCCACCCTGGCCTTTGTTCCTTTTTTTCTGCAATGCCTCAATGATTCTGCCAGCCCCTGAGGACAGACCTTTGGCCATTGTCCTCATGTCTCTTCCCTCTGCATGGCCATGCTGACTAAAACCCCTTGCCCACTGCTGGTCTCTTTGGCATATTGGGACCGGTGGCCAAGCCTGAGTGGTTGGGAGAACCAGAGCTAGGCCTTCGCCCAAGTCTCTCTCTAGCCCTCTTTCCCCTCGCTGGCTTCTAAGACTCCCTAGTTCACATTTAGAACAACTGTTTTTAACATCCACATGAGTGAGAACATGTGGTACTTGTCTTTCTGTGTCTGACTACTTCTCTTCATATAATTTCCCTCAGTTCCATCCCTTTTGCAGCAAATGATAGAAGACAGTTCTTCCTTATGTTTGAATCCTAGCCCATGTGTATGTTATCCATTCCCCCACTGACGGACACCTAGGTGGATTCCGTGTCTCAGCTCTCGTGCCTGGTGTAGCACACACCTGGGCAATGCAGGTGTTTCTTTGGTCTGCTGAGTCCATTGTTCTTGGGTAGCTGGGTCACATGATAGGTCTATTTTTAGCCTTTTGAGGAACCTCTATATTGTTCCCCATAGAGGCTGTACTAATTCATGTTCCCACAGCACTGTGGAAGTGTTCCTTTTTCTTCACATCTTCTCCAGCATTTATTGTTTTTGCCTTTTGATAATCGCCATTTTAATTGGTGTGCAGTGAATACTCATTGTGGGTTTGTTTGCATTTTGACTGCTAATGATATTGGGCAGTTTTTTCATAAGTTTATTGGCAATTTCTATTTCTTCTTTTGAGAGATATCTATACATATCTTTAAAACATATTTCTATTACTGTATTATAATTATACACAGTAATGGGGTTTATTGTGATGCATTCATTTATATATACATAACAATTTCCTGGAATATCTGCAAATTAGTACAGCTACTATGGAAATCAGTATGGCGGTTTCTCAAAAGACTAGCAATGGAACTACCATAGGATTCAGCTATTCCACTGCTCAGTATTTACCCTAAAGAACTGAAATCAGCATGCTCTTCTCTGTCCACACCCACCCCTTGGTGAGCGCCTCTGGACTTCTGGCCTTAAACATAGCCACTACCCTGACGGTTCCCATCACACCTCCAGCCAGGACCTTCTGGGATTCCAGAGTGTGTACTTAGTGGCCCTCTGTGCACTTCACGTGGGTGTCTAATGGGTACTTCAAATGGCACCCCCATTGTTTACTCTCAGGTCACCCTTGCTGCAGCTTCCCCACCTCTAAATGGTGACATTAAAGTTATGCAGGCGAAAACCAAACAGAACCCCCAGAAAAGCCAGATTCAAAACCAAAACCAGGAATGCTCTTGGACTGCTCTTTTATTTCCACGTCCCACTTTCAATAATCGGGAGCCCAGCCCTCCGTCCACAGTGCGCTGTGTTTGCTGTATGTGTGAACAGTCCCACGTGTGCCACGGGCTCTGAACCGAGTTCCTGTCCAACACTTCAGAACGGGGCAACAGAGCTGAAGAAATGTTTAAAGAACATGGTCACGGAGTGGCTGTGGACAGGTTCCCCGGATGCCGGGTGAGCAGAAGGCGTGGATTGGCAGGAGCACAGCTGACGTGTCACCTGTTAACAACGCTGATGACGAGTGTCTGTGTGAGGCTGGGAGGTGAGAGGTGAGGCTGTGGGAGAAGCCGTGTGGTGCAGGAGTGGACATAGGCCCCTAAGGAAGCTGTGCAGTCCTAGTGGAAATGGGAAGCTTGGCGAACTCCAGTGTGTGTGCTGCTCTGCTCCTTCCTCTGCCAGACCAGCTGGTGTCACCTGTCATTCTGGTGGGTGGGACTGTGCTTAGCCAGAGTCACCTGGTCAGCAGATGGGGCTGGGTGTTTGGAGATGTCCATTTGGTTTGGTTTTCCTGGCAACCTCCCTGACCTGTGCTGCTCAGAGGCAATGCTACAGATTGAGCTGTGTCCCCTAAATCCACGTGTAATAGCCTTAACCCATGTGACTGCATTGGAGACAGGCCATTGTAGAACTGCCTAAGGGTTGGCAAGTCATTAAGGTGTGGTCCTAATCTGATGGCACTAGGTTCAGCTTTAGGGTGTCTGTGGCCAAGGTAGAGGGTTTGCATCTTGAATCTTTGCACCAAGAGCCCAATTCTTCTACTACAATATGGCACACACTTATGCTCTCCATGTTCATTATCAGAGCCAAGTAAAGACAATGCCCGTCTGTTGTGACCACATCTGGTAGAGGGTCAGCCGTTGCCCATTCCAAGTCTTGGGATCTGACTCAGCCACCAGTGAAAAATGGGGGTGTGTGATTGTGCCTCATTAAGCAGGACACTTTGAGCCTATGGCCAAACTGCTTTAGGGAGGGACCCAGGTCTTACTCATTCTGAGACTGCTCTTGGAACTTTGATGAAATTTCACACCCCAAAAGGCTGGCTGTCTTCAGTGGGGACAGCTGCAGATAGAACCGTGCAAGTCCAGGAATGCCAGATAGAGTGTGCAGAATGGAATCGCATGGACCTTGAATTCAGTGTTTGGAGAGAAGACTTGGTTCTTTGTTGTTTGTATCTGGAGGCAGAATGCGTGGACAACAGAGAGACACACACACAGGGGACTTGCCACGAGGACTTTATTTGGGGCAAGGAAAGGAAACAGAAGGGGAGGCTCTGGGTCATATAGGTCTCACAGCAAATTAGGAACTTGCATCTCTGTTCTTGGTGCTCAGCGGCAGCAGAGTCTAAAGCACTTCCCAGCGCAGAGGCAGGACCCATGCAGGTGTTCTAGACTATTACAGGACCCTCTTTTGCACTAACAGATCAAGTTCCTCCTTAGGTCTGGGGACACACAAAGAGCATCAGGCATAGAACACCAAGGTCAGTGGTGGTGGTAACAGAATCCTGCATGCTGTATGGAGGGAGTGTGTCAGGGTGGCGGCATCACAGTGTGGCAGAATCAGCTGCAACCAGTGAGAATAAATATGCAGGCAAGGGTGAGTCCCTGCAGGATTTGAGGGCCAGTCTCATGAGTCTACGTTTTTCTGCTCCTGCCTCATCATGCATGCATGGGAACATACCCTTAGGCCTGTCTACAGTTTCTAAAAGCTTCTCTAACAGGGTAAACCATCTTCTTTAAAATGAAGCTCTCTCTCTGATGCGGGACAGATCTTCAATACATTTCTACATCCTGCGTTGGCAAATTTCATGGAACTTTTTCTGACATTGAAAAACTGTGGAGAAGGAATGGCCTGTGGATACCTGATTATCTTCTCTCAGTTTACAGATGAGAAATTTGATGCCCAGGGAAGTAATCACCTAAACAGGTAGAGCCCAGTGCTGGGACTGAGCCTACAGGAATCTGGCTCCCCTCTCGACCTCGACACTCTGCGTGTCAGCAGCTCTCACCTGCCTCCTGAAGAGCGGAGTCCATAGCCCCTGCAAAGGTGATGGCCGTGTCCTGGTCCTCTTCCCCTGGCTGCTCCTAGTGTGGGGCCTCCTCGGTTTCCTGGAACAGACTGAGCCTGGGCCTGGAGGGCCAGCAGGAGGAGGGCAGCGAGGAAAGCCAGGGTCCTCATGGCTGGAGTCAGCTGGAGGAGAGGAGGCTGGAACCCGAGTGTGTGGAGTGAGGAGTCGGCTGCATTTGTAGGTGTGTAAGGAGCAGGCTCAGAGCCCCAGGCTGTGTCAGAGAAGGTGGGTTGCATGGGGAAGAGGAGGCCGCCTGTCCTTGGGTACCCTTGATGGGGCGCTCTCTCACGGCTTCCTTCACGGCCTGGCTCTGTCCCGGGTGCAAGCTGACGTCACTATAAAGGACGCTGCTGTCTTTCCTGTTTGCCTTCTGCTTGAACGTTTACCTCTAACATCCAAAAAACAAAAGGAAGGACTTTCACTCAATAAGTTCAGGGAACAAAGCTCTCCTGTTTTCTGAACATCATCCTGGGCTCACGGGGGATATAGGTTCTGAAGTCAGACCTGGAGCCCACCAGAGTAGGGCGTTAGCACTTGGCAGGGCTCAGTGGTGTCACTACCCTCCTGAAGGGGATTTTGAGGTTATAGGGTGAGCGGGATCCTGCTGGAGCAAGAGTGGCGCTCACAGTGACCTCATCAGGTGAACGGTAAGAGGAGCTCTGTGGGATCCTAGGTAGAGACCTGTCAAGCTGAAGACTCTCAATTTTTCTATTTTTATTGAGCTACAAGTGACAATTTAAAACTGTGTGGATCTGAAGTGCACACCATGCTGATATGTGATTGGGCCCTTACCTACACCATATGCAAAATCCACTCAAGATAGATTGAACACTTAATTAAGTGTAAGACCTGAAACCATAAAACCAGCAGAAGAACACAGAAGGCATCTGACATCGGTCTGGGCAGCGATTTCTTGGATACAACACCAAAGGCACAGGCAGAAAAAGCACAGGTGGGCAGGTGAGTTGGCGCCGAGCGCCAGGTTTCCTCCCGGGGGGAGCAGACAGCAGAGCAAGGAGGCTGGTTAGCGAAGGGCAGAAAATGTTCTCACAGCCTGCATTTGGAGAGAGGTGAATATCCAAAATATGTAAGGAATGCAACTCTACAGCGAAAAAGAACAAACAAAATCAACCTGTCGGGTACCCCTGAGTTCAATCCCGGGTACCCAAAAAAGAAAAAAAAATCAATCAATTAAAAATGGGCTCAGGACCTGAATATACATTTTTCAAGATGTAAGAATCTTTAAAGATGCCATTAGGGTCTCTATTGGATATGTCAAGTGGGTATGTGTCATTTATGTCTCTCCATCTTGATAGTCAAAAGTCCTGACTTGTCCACACTTTCATCTAAGATATTTATTATTTTTAATTCAAATTTTTATATTAACTCATCTACCTGGTGCACCATTCTCAGACGAGAAGCTGTGTCCTGAGTCTTCTTGCCGGAGCTTTGACTCCTTTTCCAAGCATCCACCAGCATAAACAATGTGCACATGCTTATGTCCTTTGGTCTCGTCATCCGATTGTACATCCAAGAGACACCTTCGTGATGGTGCATAGAATTGTTACAGAATTCCAGTACTCATCCCTGCCATGCTCATGTAACTATTTGTATCCATTAACTATGGATAAATTTATACAATTTGCATTTCCCCAAGTTTTACCCTTAGGATCAAAGCTTCAGCAAATATCCTCATGCAGATGCTAGTCATATATGTATGGCATAAATGGTCAGATCTGAAGCATAGAACATGGAAGCTGCATTTCTAGGTCCAATGGGATGTCTTGTACATTTTGATGGATACTACAAAATTTCCCCACAATGTTGTACGAACAGCACTAACAGAAATATATATGCTGTTCATTGGATTAGGATTAAGGAGATGGAGGGGAGGGAGGGGGATGAGAATGGGAACAATAGTGGAATGAATCAGACTCCGCTTTCCTCTGTTCATATATGAATAAATGGCCAGAGTAACTCCACATTGTGTACAGCCACAAGAATGGAATCCTAATTGGAATGGGTTCTACTCCATGTCTGGATAGTATGTCAAAATACACTCTACTATCATGCTTATTTAAACAAATTGTCCAAGCTGTCATTCCACTCCACACAGAGGGTTTAGAAGACACCATTAGCGTTGTCTCACTGTGATTTTGGCTTATATTTTCCCAATGACAGTGATGTGGACCCTGTTTTCACATCCTGGGTGGCCATTTGTCTCTGGAGAAATGTCTAATTATGTCCTTTATCCATTTTTAAGTTGATGATGAGTTTTCCTGTTTTCTTGGGCTGTTGTGGTGCAGGGTCCCTCATACATTCCGGATACCGGCTCCTTACCACATAGGTTTTGCCAACGTTTTCTCCGATTCATTTGGTTGCTTTTTTACCCTATCATTGTTTCTCTTGGTCCGTGGGATATAAAATTTCAGTGATGCAACAGGAAAGCATTGCAGTGGTTGGCTGTACAACACGGTGCCTTTGGTTAGGGTTGTACTCTTCTGAGGATGACCACTGTGCAGTGTGTTCTTACCATAATCCAGTGTCAATGCACCTGGTAACAATGGCAATGATGATAAAAGAAGGGTTCATTGAGATATAGAAAAGACCGTGTTATTGTCAATCACTCCGTTTCTGCCCTGTTTTCTTCTTCCTTGCGCTCAGGGCAGCAATGTGCCACCTAAAATGCTCAAAGGCCTAGCTGTGTGTGGCCACAAAGCATAGTCTGCCCTTGGTACAGACCCCTGTGAGGGCACAGTTTGCACATATGCAGAGGCAGCTGAGGCAGAAGCCATCCTGGGTCACTGGGACCAACTCAGAGAGATGAAGAAGAGTCACCTGGGGCCTCACCTCCACCCCGCCCTTAGCTGGCACTGTTCACATTTGGATTGATTTTGAATTGGGGAAAACCTAAACTATTTAAGTTGCACTTTGTTGCAGTTGAATATAACCTGATGTCACAGGAAAGCAGCAAGCTGAAACTCCAAATCCTGGTTCTTGTGTTCTGATGAAAGAAAATTTAAAGCCAGACACCAAAAGCCATGCAAGAGAACTTTATTATAAGTGATGGTAAAGTAAAAGCATAGTGAGGCTTAAGCAAAGAGAGAGAGAGAGAGAGAGAGAGAGAGAGAGCGCCACCTCCATACAGAGAACAACAAAGGAGACAAGTGTTCCCGAGTGTATTACTGATGCTTACCAGGAGAGCTGGGGACCGCCTTCTGTACTCTTTCCAATCAGGTGTTCAACTCCTCCTTCACTTCAGGTGGTGGAGTTTTTGACTTTAGTTGGTCCTTTCTGTTCAGGGGCTTCATCTACAAGTCAGTCCCATGTTAATGGGGGCATTGGGGTCAGTAGCCAGTCAGAAGTTACCTTATCTTAGTTATCTTAGTGCTACTAAAGGACCCTTCCTTCCCAGACAGATGGAGACGCCTATAGCCATAATTCCCAGCTTCACACCAACCTCAGTGAACCCGGTCAAGAGTTAGTCCCGTTAATCCTTTTCTTTTGACGTATTTCCCATTAGCTCCTTTGCTTCTGTTTATTTTCTACAAATTAACTGCCACCGTTTGCTTTCTCAGCCCCTTTGAAAATAGTTTAAAGACCCTGAAGTAATTTAAGGAACACTTGTGACCTTGCTTGCATTTCATAGCTCATTGTACCTGCTACCCAACACTGAGACCTGCATTGTGAAACTTTTTGGTCTTTCTGTCTGGGAGAAAACATTGGCATCCAAGTGTATTTTAATTTAGTATTTCTTTTGTAATGAGAGAGCTTGCCACTGGTTCATGTCTTTAAAAAGCCTGTGTGTGTGTGTTTTTTTTTTCTGAACAGTCCACGTTCTTCTTTTCTTTCTATTTGTTTTTTTTTTGTTGTTGTTGTTTTTAATTAGTTTATTTAGTTGCATTTCAAGTCACAGTACATATATAGAGCTCAGTTTTTCCAATTCTCTGGTTGCAAACCAGATAAAGTCACACCATTTGTGTCTTCATACATGTACCATCTTATGTGTGTGTGTTTTTTTTATTAGTTTATTTAATTGCATTTCAAGTCATAGCACATACATAGAGCTCAGTTTTTCTGGTTGCAAACCAGATAAAGTTACACCAATTGTGTTTAAGATGGTTGATTGAGATCTTTTCTTTCTATTTGTGACATCGCTGTTTGTTTGTTTTTAGTCGGTTTGTACGACCGCTTTTCAGAGTGGAGAGTGGTGCTTCTGTGCTTGGATTGCTAATAATCCGCACTTTGTCACTTGTCTCTGACCTCCTTCCACATTATCATTACTGTTACCATTGCTGTTTTCTCACGTGGAAACTTCAGATACATAGGTCATCAAGTTATCAGTGTTTCAGTTCTTTTATGATTTCTAGCATCCCCTCCGACGTAAGTTCTTAAGTATTTCTCCCATATTTCTTCCAGCAGTTTGATGGTGTCTTTCCAGTTGAAAAGCTGTATCCACCGAAACATTTGGGTGTGTGTATGAGCTGTGGAGAACGGCTCCAGCCTCTTTATGCTGGAAATGATTTTTCAGGTGTCCCAAGAACATTTGCTGCAGGATTCAATTCAAAACTTAATGGAATGCAAGAGCACTCTGAGAGTGACACAATAGCACATGGGAGACGTGTGAAGGAGTCCATAAGACAGTGACGGAAGAGACGGTCTGCGGTCACCTGCTGTTCTGGAAGGGTCCTGAGCTACTCGATGGGAAAAAGCAAAATCTCTTCCACAGAAAACTCGGGGCTACGTGGACCACCACCAGAGAAAGAAGTCTCTGTGCTGCCGCTGCTGTGTGTGAACACCCTAAAACCACTAAAATCTACCCTTTAAATGTGTTGATTGAATGGATGTGTTTTTTTTGTACCAGAGATTGAACCCAGGGAAGCTTAACCACTGAGCCACATCCCCAGCCTTTTTTGTATTTTATTTACAGACAGGGTGTCGCTGGGTTTCTTAGGGCCTCTCTAAGTTGCTAACATTGGCTTTGAACTTGCCATCCTCCTACCTCAGCCTCCTGAGCTACTGGAATTACAAGATGTGCACCCTGCTAGATGTAGGTTCTATGTCAAGTAAGTGTCTTAAAAATCAAGAAAATAAAAAAGGAAAAAATATAACTGACTTAACCTTGAACAGAGGAATTGGACAGGAATTTGTCCTAAGTTATTTTTTTTTTGAAAAATCATATTTACTTAATATGTGGATGTGTTTTTATTTCTTCTTTGACTTCAAATTATTTATATCTTGTTCAGAACAACTTTTTTTTAGGAAAACAATAAGATTCTAAATATACATACTGTGATATTATCATTTCTGATTCCCGTCTTTCTCTGTTAACCCTTGATGGACCCTGCTCCCTATAAAAGTCCATTTCCCCAGAGGTCTGCAGAGGGAAGGGGGTTTCACAGTGCTGTTAGCATCAATTTCTGGTCTCTGAACCACAAGACCCCACACTGCACCAGGTAGTCTAGGTAAAAGAAAGGAGATTCCACAGGAGAGGCTTGAGTCCAAGAGCTGCTGGAGGTCTATGAGCCCCAGTGGAACTCTGTGCTCACCAATAACAGCTCCAGCCCTCCAGTCCCTCTGGATTTAGACAGGGTGGCAGGCTGTTGTTGGCCAGCTGTGGGACTCGAGTTAAGTGCATGCGCTCCCTGAGGCTCAGCATCCTCCTTGGCAGGCGGGAGTCATGTTTCCACTTCCCCGTGCAGATGTGTGCGTCAGTTAGGATGACACACACAAGGCTGCACACGGTTCTTAGCACCTTGTGAGAACTCCACATTGCTTCTGTCCAAGCCAGGGTAGCACGTGGGCATGCATGACCCAAGCACCCCAGCAAAGCACGCTGTCCTCTGTCACTCATGAAGAAGACGGAGTTACCTGAGGGTGTACATCCAGCACATGTTGAAAACAGCCCTGGGATTGCGTCTGCTGATGCTGATCTTGTGGAAGAGTCACTGTTGTGGGGAAAGAAGTCATAATGGTGCAGAACAGTAAAAGACAGTTCCCAGAAGGCTATAGAAATATTAGTTGTGACACTCGCTGTGTTGAAAAGTATCGGGGGAGGAGGATGGTGGAATAGAAACAGGGTGTGCCCCCAGCTCTTGCTGAACTCAAGAGTTAAGCAGCAGGAAGGGTGCTCCTAAGCCTGGATGCGACCGAGGGAATTCACCGAGCCTCAGCATTGGACAGTAAGATAAGCATATTAACATGGAAAGTCGCAAACTTTGAACTTCAAATAAGAAATAATATGTTAGAGACACATAGACGCAGCCGTGCCGCAAACCCACTGATGTGTGGAGGGGGCCCCGGAGAGAGAGAAAAGCATGAATAAGACAGCCTGGGGGGACTTGTGGAGGAAAGGGAGGCTGATCTTAACTGACCAGAAACCATGGGGGAAGCTGTGGCGTGAAAGGTAACCAAAACCCCTCAGCCCACAGGCAGAGTCTGGTGGGGACGAGTACTGCCGTGACTGTGGGGACTGCTGCTCGGCACCACACGGTGGGGAGCAGAGGCAGGGCACAGGGGACTCACTAAGCAGGCTGTCAGCCTGAGCCAGCAGTCGCCTCCTGAGGGGTCCAGGGTGTGCCTGTTTCAGTCATGCTGGACCACAGAGAGAACTGAGCCTAGGGTGATCCAGGTTGGGGATGCCAGGTAGAGAGAGCCACCTTTGCAGCAGGCGTCCCATGAGAGCATCTGGGAAGACACCAGTAACCAGCCAGGTAGGTGCGCCTGCATGTCAGGGCTGACTCTGGACATTCACAAGCATGAAGGGAGCATGTGAGGCTGTGAGGTCCACACTCAGCACCCTGAAAGGTGGGATTCTCAGAAGGCCCCTGAGCAATGCTGGGGGCATACTACCTGACTTAAAGTACACTACAGAGCTTTAGTAACAAAAACAGCAAGGCGCTGGCATCAAGAAGGACACGACGACTGCTGGAATACAGTAGAAGACACGGAGAGAAATCCACATATTCACAGTTACCTGATATTTGACAAAGGTGCCAAAAATACATGTTGGGGAAAAGACAGCCTTTTAACAAATAGTGCTAAGGAAAACTGGATATCCATATTTAGAATATTGAAACAAGATTCCTATCTGTCACCATGCAAAATTGAAATCAAAGTCAGTTAAAGACATAGGAATTAGACCAGGAATTTTAACACCACTAGAAAAAAACAACATATTGATATGGGTACTGACTTCTTTAACAAGACACTTCAAGTTCAAGAAATAACATCAAGAATCAGTAAGCAGGACACTGTCAAATTAAAAAGTTTATGCACAGCAAAGGAAATGACTAAGAGCATGAAGACAGTATACGGAACTGGGGAAAATCCTTCTCAGTTCCAACTCTGGGGATTAATGTGCTTAATATTTAAAGAACTCAAATGCTTAACACCAAAAAATAAAAAAAATAATAACCCAATCAATAGATGGGAAAAATAACTAATTAGACACCTCTCAAAAGAAGGACTGGAAATGGTCAAAAATATATGAGAAAATGTCCAATGTCTCTAACAATCAGGAAACGCAAATCAAAACAACACTAAGATTTCATCTCACTCCAGTCAGAATGGCAATAATCAAGAAGATAAATAATATTAAATGCTGGCAAGGATATGGGGAAAAAGGCACACTCATACATTGGTGAGACTGAAAATCAGTACAAACACTCTAGAAAGCAATATGGATATTCCTCAACAACTAGGAATGAAACCACACCATGTGACCCATCTATTCTATTTCTTGGTATTTAAACAAAGGAAAAATATCAGCATGCTATCAGACAGCCACATCAATGTTTATAGCAGCATAATTCACAATATCCAAGATAGAGACCCAACCTAGGTGCCCTTCAACAGATGAATGGATTAAGAAAATGTGACATATGTACACAATGGAGTTTTACAGCCATAAAGAAGAATGAAATTATAGCACTTGTAGAAATGAAAATGTCAGTTAAAGTGAAATAAGACAGACTCAGAAAATCAAGGGTTGAATGTTTTATCTTGTAAGTGGAAGAAGCTTGAGCAAAATAAGGGTAAAAAGATGTGTGGGGGGAAGATATCACAAAGATATAGGGAAGATCCGTGGTGACCAGAGATTGGCAGAGAGGAAGGAAATGCAGAATGAATTAGCTAAGATTATGCCATGTGCCTGTGTGAATATACCCCAGGAAACACCAGTTGTGTGTACCTTTAAAAACTACCAATCAAAAATAAATAACTAAACAAGTGAAAGTAGGATCAGGGGAGCAGAGGAAGGAGAATGGGGAAGGGAGGAGGAGAGGGAAAGTGGGGGGCACTGTGGACAGAAAAAGAACACATTAAATTTCATGCATATTTGATTATTTAAAAATAAACCGAATAATTATATGTAACTATAATACAGTAATAAAAGCACAAGAGAAAAAGCTTTTGACATAATTAAAGCAATCGGTGTCCAGGACATATTAAAGGTGGCCTGAAGGGCCGGAGCTTGGCCTTCAAGGTTAAGAGAGTTAAATCATGGAGTTCCTAGCTTTCATGTTAGCATTCTCCCAGAGAAGGGGAGACCCTTAGGCACTGGTGTGAGAACATGGGTTTGAACCAGTCCAGAGCCGATGAGCTAGGAGGCACTCTTTCTCCTTATCACTTTTTTTTTTTTTCCTTTTTGCTTCCTCAATTCTATTTCCTGTGGAAACAAAATCCTAGGTTTCAGTTAAAATAGATATGTACTTATGTTAGTTGTGCAAGTGGTGCTTGTAGGATTTAGCAGACCTTTGGGTTACATTGGTGGAAACACCGTGAGGAAAGTTCTGGGAGGCCCACATTATGAATCTTTTTGAACCTGGAGCTTTGGTTGCTGGCCTGACTGTCTGACTCAGGCCATGAGCTTGGGAGAGTCACTGCAGGGCAGTGGCACTTACAGGACTCCACAGCCTGAGCCCAGGTCAGGCCTTCCCCTCTGCACAGGGGGGAGAGATGCTCTCATTGACTGTCAGGCCTGAGGACTCACTCTGCTCCCCGGCGACCACTGCCGAGATGCCAGGTGTGAAGGGTGGCTAGGGGCCTAGACTCTGTGCTGGCCTCCTCAGAAGAGCAGACCCTGGCCCTGAGGCTCAGCCCCTCTTCAGAGGCACATGGAGTGGACGTGGGTGGAGCCACTCTGTGCCCTCTCTGGGGTCTGGGCATTGCCGAGTGTTCCTAGTCCCTCTGAGGACTGGGCCGAGCTCATAGTTTTAGTGAGGTTGGTCTTGACTGGATTGTAAATGCTGTCCTTCCCTCTGCCATCTGAGGTCTATCTGGCTCCTGGACCCTGCTGGGAAATTCTACCAGTGACAGACCAGTGAGCATGACCATGGCTTGACCGGCCTATGCTTTTCCAAACATGCGCTGTGGATCCTCAGGCGGAAGTGCAGATCCCAGAGTGGACACGAGGTGTCTGGAGTGACTGCGGAGGCCTCACTAAGTGTTTGTGGTCATGTCCAGATGGGCAGTTGAGAGACATGCTAGAGAAGTGTCCCAGGATGCCTGGGTGACTGGGAAAGGGGACAGAGGTCAGAGAGATGGCAGAGTCCCATCCCACCTCATCGCGTGTTCAGACTGGCCCTCCACAGACCTGAAATGACCCTCCTGGAAGGCAGTGTTGGTCGGGACAGGTGCAGCGCCAGCATGGGGTGACGTTGGGGTGGGCAGCACTGTGCACACAGCAAAGGGGGATGGTGGTGCCCAGTGCAGACTCTGCTGCTGGGAGAGTCCTGCACTGATGTCTTCCTTTCCTGGGTCTCTCTTCCTGCCTGACCCAACATGCGTGTTCCGGGCCTCAGAGCCCAGCACTCTACAGCCACTGTGGGGACACCGTGTGGCTTGGAGACGGCTTTGTGTCTCCACTTTTGCTTGCGACCCCTCAGGGTTGTGCGTTACAGGCAGTGTCTGGATCCCAGTAGATTTCACACCACTAAGAGTGTGAGCTGCAGGGTGCAGGGAGGATTGTCCCTGGCGTGTAGGTTTGTGAAGACCCACTGAGTGTAGCTAGAACCCAGGTCTTTCTAGATCAGGCTTTTAATTGTGGTGACATGTGTGTGGTATGTGGGGCTTCCCCTGCTTTCTGTTGTCCTAGTGACATCTTGGTAGTGACCCATTCCAGTCTCGTGTTGTTTGGATGGAGCTGATGCAGCCCACTGGCCTCAGAGACCATAGTCTCACCTATACACATTCAATCCCCAGGACTTTGGGAAAGAGGGTGGTGGCCTCCTGACCGGTTCGCAGGCTGAGGCTGTAACACACCTGATGTGGGCAAGGTGGCTGCTGTGCCTCCAGGCTGATTGGAGGCAGAGTTGAGAATCAGGGAGGAGGCGAGAGGGTCAGCACCATCTGAGGCCTCTCCCCAGGTGGTGAGTGATCCTGTGCTCCCCCCTGAACCTCCCGGTGCTGGGAGCCTGGCTTTGCTTGGAAGAATTTAGTTCAGATGTGGTTTTGAGCTGCAGGGTCCAGGCTGAGACACATGGCAGTCATCCAAGACGCACAAACACAGAGAACTTGCTCTGCAGAATTTATTTGATATAGAGACAGAACATGGAGGACCAGGGGAGGGGGCTGACAGTCCCCTTGCAGGTCTCTGAGGAAATGGAGATCAG
This sequence comes from Geosciurus inauris, assembly GCA_004024805.1. Classification (NCBI taxonomy): domain Eukaryota; kingdom Metazoa; phylum Chordata; class Mammalia; order Rodentia; family Sciuridae; genus Geosciurus; species Geosciurus inauris. The sequence goes on from PVHX01015228.1 coordinate 46,715, forward strand.
GTTTTTTTCTGCTCATTTTACTCGATGGCAGCAGAATGTGTAGGCTCCACCGTTCTGGAAGCAGGACCCATGGTTCCGTTCTCCTAGTAGCATATTACAGCCAAGCCGTTTACAGTGACATTTCAGGATCCCTTGTGCACCTGGGGACACAGAGAGTATGATGAGTTGAGGGCTGGGTCAGACACCTGGGAGAAGGGTGCTGGACCAGGTCCCTGCTGGGGAGGGTCTGCCCTGCGGGGACACTGCACCAGCAATGGCACAAGCCCTGTGACGAGGATCAGGAATGAACAGCAATGTCTTTCACTCATGGGCTTGGAAGCCATTCTCACCTGGCCTGGCTTCTGTGTGCCCCCGACCCACCACACGTACATTTGAACACATTCAGTCCAGACTCCTGTCTCTACTTCTCCTGATGGAGCATAATATCTTCTCTCTAAGCAAGCTTCCCCATGTTTATCCCAAATGAATTAATCCATGTTTGTCCATATTTTATGCTTAGGGAATTTAGACATTATGTTAGAAACTGAACTCTTTGAAGGAAGGCATCTCTCACATTTATTTTCTCTCCTTTTTTTCCAACTAGCTGATGGAGTCAAGGTCAAGAGAGGTTGGATGCAGTCCTGTAAGTGATGTAGACCCCTGGAGACCCGTTTCCCAGCCTGCCTCCCATCCTTTACCTGTGCTATGGTGGGGACTTTCACATGCTTTCTGAAGACCAGAGGTCTCAGGGTCTGCAAAGGAGATGGCCATGTCCTGGTCCTCTTCCCCTGGCTGTTCCTTGTCTGGTTCCTCTTCATTTTTCTCTGGGAGCAACTGAGCCTGGGCCTGGAGGGCCAGCAGGAGAAGGGCAACGAGGAGGGCCAGGGT
>PVHX01015229.1:0-47586 GCA_004024805.1 Geosciurus inauris
TATGCTTACAGTAGCATAATAGTATCAATTTTACAGATGAGGAAACTAAGGACAGATGAATTATGCAATGTGCCCAAAATAATACAGCTAGTGAGTGTTAAATACAAGGGATAATAGAAACTTAAATACAGTTAACTTCAAAATGACATTTGGTTACCTTTTTTGGTTATATCACTGCAAAGTAATTTATAAACTGAAAGTGGATTTGTAATTTATAAACCCTCCTTCTTGCATCAGCCAGGGTAGAACTTAAAATTAGTATATATAAAAAAAAAAAAGACCAGCAAATGGCACAGGTTTAAAAATCCAAAATGTATATACATTTTTTTCTTTTTACTCTACTTTACAAACTGTAAGCTTCACTGTCTTCAGGGTACAGTTTTATGAGTTTGGACAAATGCACAGAGTTGTTTCACTACCAGCACAAACAAGGTATAAAATGATTGCATCCACTCTTCAAAACTCCCTTAGGCTACCACTTAGGTTTCCCCCTTCCTCACCACCTCACTTCTACTGGTCTGTTCTCAACCCCATAAATTTGGTTTTCCAGAATGTCATATAAATGAAATTTAATGGCATAGAAACTTTTGAATCTGGCTTCTTTCAGTTACCATAATGAGTTTGAAACTAATTCATGTTATTGTATGTACCAATAGTTCATTATTTTTTATCGATGAGTAATAGTCCAATGTATGGATGCACCAGTTTGTTTATCCATTCTCCAGTTGAAGAATATTTGGAGTATTTGTGGTTGTTGGTGATTAAGAATAAGACTGCTAAATCATTCACATATAGGTTTTTATGTAAACATAGGTTTTTATTTCACTTAGTTAAATGCCTACAAGTAAGCTGTCAGACTGTAATGTAAGTGTATGTTTAACTTTATAAATAACTACCAAATTGTTTTTCCAAAGTTACTAGGTAGCATTCTCACCAGCACTGTGTAAGCGCTCCAGTTGCTGCACACCTTCCTGAGCACATGGAATGGGCAGTCTGATTTTACCTACTCTAACTTAAGAGTAGCTGTTTCCATATTGCAGTTTTAATTTGCAATCTCTAATGGTCAATGATGCTGAACTTATTTTAATATGTTTATTTGCTATCTATGTATCTTCTTTAGTAAACAGTTCAAATCTTTTGTCTGTTTTTAAATTATATTCTTTTTTTCTTATTGAGTTTGTTACATATTCTGGATCTAAGTTCTTTATAAGATATTTCAAATAATTTCTCCAAGTCTATGACTTGTGATATCATCTTATTATTAACAGTATCATTTGCACGGTGAAATGTTTATATTGATGAAGTCAATTTTGTAAATGTTTTTCTTTTAGAGTGTTATTTTTGGTGTTGTATCTAAGCATTCTTGCCATAACAAAGGTCATGATATTTTCTCGTTTTCCTCCAACATTTTTATAGTTTTACCTTTTACATTTATGCTTACATATATATGTGATCATATATAGATATATAATTTTTACTTATTTTTTGGTACTGGGTATTGAACTTAGGACCCCACACATTCTAGACTAGCTAGCTCTCTATCACTGAGCTACATCCCCAGCCCTCATGCTTACATTTTAAGATAAAATTGGTATAGAATAGGGAGTATAGGCAATGGTACATTATTTTTTCATGTAGGTGTTACAACACAATTTGTTGAAAAGATTACCCTTACTGTCTTCCCACCTTTGGAAAGAATAACCCATTTGACTTTTCCACTGATCCACGTTCCTGTCCATAAAAGCGCACTTTCTTGATTGCTCCAACCTTAAAGCTTTGAAATAAGGTAATGTTACTCCTCCAATATTGTTGTTTTTCAAAATCATTTGGCTATTTTGTTCCTCTACCTTTACATATACATATTAAATCATTTTATCAATATCTACAAAATATCCTATTAGGATTTAGATTGGATTGCTTTGAATCTATAAACCAATTGATATATTAATAATATTGAATTTTCCAATCCATAAATGTCATATGTATCATTTATTTGCTTTTAAAAAATTCTTTCACAATAATATGCAATGTTCAGCATGTATTTTTGCACACATTTTGCAGGATATATATCTAAGTCTGCCTTTCTATCTTCCTTCTTTTTTTTTTTCTTTTCTCCCTACTGGGCATAGAATTCAGGGCTGCTTTATAACTGAGCTACATCCCCAGCCCTTATTTTCTATTTTGAGACAGGGTCTCACTAAATTGCCAGGCTGGCCTCAAACTTGTGATCCCCTTCCTCAGCTTCCTGAGTCTCTAGGATTACAGGTGTGTGCCACTACATCCAGCTTTCTCTTCTGTCCTTCCTCTGTTTCTTGTGTATGCACACGCTCTTTCTTTTCTTGATGCTATTGTTAATGATAGTTTTTAAATTTTTTTCAATTTCAAATTGTTCATTGCTAATACAGAAACAAAATTGACTTTTGTATATTTAACATATATTCTGTATCCTGCAACCCTGGTGAATTATCATTTAAATGAATTATGTATCTTTTTTCCCATTCTGATGCATTTCACTTTTTTTCTTTTCTTATTGAATTGGTAAGAATAATGTTTAATAGAATTGATGAGAACAGAAATTCTTATTCATTCAGTCTTAGTCTTTTGCCAGATTAGCTGTAGTTTTTTTATTTGTTTAATAAGCCCTTTGTTAAATTAAGGAAGTTTCCTTCCATTCCTGGTGTGCTGTGAATTTTATCATGAATAGTTGTTGAATTTTTTCAACGCTTCCTATGTATCTACTGAGAAGATCATGTGGTTTTTCTTCTTTACTGTTAATGTTGTGAATTACATTGATTATTGCACATTGAACTTGCATTACATTCCTGGAATAAATTCTTCCTCTCCAGGATTCACTACCTGTTTGTAAGTGGCTGGCTCTGATTTAATAATCGAATACTGTTGAGAATTTTTGTGATCACGTTTATGAGGACTATTGGTCTGTATGTTCTTTTCTTGTAAAGTCTTTGTCTACTTTTGGTATCAGAATAATGCTTACCTTGTAAAACAAGTTTGGGAGTGTATCTTCCTTTTCTATTTTCTGAAACAGTTCATGAATAATTCACATTAATTCTTCTTTAATTTTTTTGTGTAATTTGCCAACAGAGCCATGGTTTTCTTTGTTCATGGGTTTTTAACTATAAATTCAATTTCCTTAAGAGAAGTGGGACAGTTGATATTATATCTACTTCTTTCTGGGTGAGCTTACATAATTTGTGTCAAGGAATTTGTCAATGTAATCTAAGTTGTAGGATTTATAAGCATAGAGATGTTTACTCTATAATTATTCTTTTAATTTACTTAGGGTCTAAAGAGAGAGCAAATTTTATTCCTATTATTGGTAATTTACATTTTCTCTCTCAGCCCCTTGGTCAGTCTTGCTAAGGTTCATCAGTTAGAATGTATTCAAATTGTATGCATTCTAAACAAGAGCCCCCAAAATTCTGATATTAATGGTCCCAGATGGGTCTTTAAGAAGCCCCAACTTACAGCATATAAGATACTCTCAGTTAGGAGGTAGTAAATTTCAAATAAGATTTATGTTTGAATAAAGCTCTTAGGATTTTGTATAATTCTAACCTGTCTCATCTATGATATCATTTTACTATGTTAACTCAAAATTTTTTTGATTAAACAAATTTTGGCTGTTTAGGAAACTCAATAACTCAAATGAGAAAATGGTACATTTTTATCTTCCTGAATACACCTTTCTAAATCTCTGATTACATTTTAAATAGTTATATTTTCAGAATAATATATTCAATATCCTATTAGTTTTAATCAACAGAAGTTATTATGGTTCACAAAATTATGGGAATTTCAGGAAATATCAAATGCTTTCCAGATGTCCTTTCATATTGATGATTGATTCATATGCTCATGCTGACTTGAAAATAAAATAGGGCTCAAGAAATGATTCAAGCATATAAACTATTAAAATCAGTTGCCCATTGACCTCAGTATGCTAAATGACAAGATAAATGAGTTGGAAAATGTCCATACTCTTTCTGAAGGTTCTAAAATTTATGACTAAGTAATTTCTGTATGTCTAGGACCAATTTCTTCTGTTTCCATAATGTTGAAAGCAACACCAACACTATACTAGATTCTAAAGGATTCATTTGTATTTTAAGCTATGGTTATAAATATCCAAATCAAGTCAATAAGACAAATATGGTAGAATACAAGAAATTTTAAGAAATATTTATTATACGTCCACTTTTTATATTAATATAATTTTATTTACAAATAGAAATTTACCTTGAAGTTTTCTGAAATTTGATTAATTTCCCTACCCTTTTATTGCCTTTCAATTATCCTCAAAAAAGCTGTATACTGCAGTATAAAAACACCTTCTCTAATGTACCACTTAAAGTTAAGCCAATCATATATTTCTACCTAGATGATAAATTATAATGCTTGAGTTTGAATGAAAGTAGTTAATATCAGACATTCATTAGAGCAAATACTAACTGCACAACACTAAATGCACAGCAATTGAGAGATAAAAAGAAGTAATGCCTTCTACTTTCAAGGAAATTATACTATCAGAAGGTTATATACATACATATGCTCTACCAAGTTAATAGATGGCTTTTTAAAAGTACCATCACAAATATGTTTAAGAGAGTATAACTCAAAGAAGGAAGCTCCATATAGATTAGACTTCTATCAAAAGAAAAACCAAAGCATGTCTCTTTTGGCCCTTATTCTTCTTTGGTACCTAACAGTGCGTAGAATACAGTGGATACTCAATGAATATTTACTTGCTGATTGTAAGACCAGTGGTTAAGTACATAGGCTTGGAAGTCAGAGAGATTATGGTCAATATCCTGGCTCATCCTGGGAGACATATACTGGGACTTTCATTAAAGGCAGTATTATCAAGTTACTTTTATCATTTAAGTCATAAGACATGATTGAAAAAGACTTCTATTTCTAAAATAAAATGTACTCTTATAAATTAAAATTCATTCACCAGTGAAAATTGCAAGAAGTTTATATTTTAGTTTTTGAAGGCAACTCGTAAAGAAGAGCCTCAGTGTTTGGAGCATGTTACATAAACATTCATCTATACAGAATCAACACTTTAAGGGGTGATACTTGGGATATATAAACTCTAATATATTTGTTTAAGTTTAGTCCCAGTCACTAATGGTAGAAGACTAAATTTAATAAAAAGTGGAATTATATATCAAAAGCCTTATTGTAAATGTTTGTATACTTTTCTCATTAATTCCTCTTCTGAGAATCTATCCTAAATGATAATCCAGAGAAATTCGTTGAATATCTTGAAACAATTACAACAAAAGGAACAAGCTAATGCCTAATAATAGAAAGTTTATGGAAAAATTACACTATGCCAACATTGTTCGCTACAATTATGAGAAGAGTTTTAAAAAAGAAAATGGTCAAAATTTAGAAACATATGATAAAATTATATATGCAGTAATCATTCAACTATATAAGAATAGGCATATAAACAGCACTGAAACTACTTCAATTTAAAAATAAAGACGAATTAATTAAACAATATAAAAGATATTCTTCAGACAAGAGAAGCAACTAAAAAATTAACAGATGGTTAAAAATGTATAAAGCAAGCATAAATAAAACAATTCTCAGGAGATTATTTAATAAAAAGGGAAATTTATAAATATAATAAAAGAGAAAGATAAATGTATGTATGTGGGGACATAATACATTAGAAAGAACAATGACAACTATAGAAGTGTATGTATCAAATTATACAAAATAAAAACTGTTAAAATATATGAGAAGTACATAGAAATAAAATTTAGATAGAAAATTTTAACATGCTACTTAAATTCTATATCATATCAAATAAATAGAAAAACCAATAAGAGCATAGAAATTAGATCAATTTATTAGCATTTAGATTACATGTATGATCCTGTTGTAAAGAAGTTGAATTCAGAGAAGCAGGTGATTATCAGGGGCTGGAGAGAGGGGAAAATGGGTTATGTTGGTCAAAGTGTACTGTTTCAGTGAGAGGATGAATACGTTGTGGAGCTCTTCAGTACAGTGTGGAGATGCTAATCAATACCTTGTATGTACACTTAAAAATTGCTAGGAGAGTAAATCTTAAATATTCTCAACACACATACAAATTATGTAAGGACATGGATATGTCAGTTAGCTTAATTGTGGTAATCATTTCACAATGCATACATTGAATCAGTATGTTTTACACTGTAAATATGTATAATTTTTATCAATCATGCCTCAAAGAAAAAAATGCAAAATATTTAATTACCTATGCACTCCACAAATAGTACATATTATTTATTTATTTGTTTATTTGTTTGTTTTTGCAGTACTGGAGGATTGAACCCTGGGGCACTCTCTGAGCTACATTCATAGCCCCTTTAAAAATTTATTTTGAGATAGAATCTTGCTAAGTTTCCCAGCCTGGCCTCAAACTTGTGATCCTCCTGCCTCAGCTTCTTGAGTAGCTGGTATTATATGTGGCACCATCATGCCCAACACTTCATAACATTTTTTAAAGTATTCAAGTAAAATTAATATAAATACATTCTGTAAAAACAAGTCATAGTGGGATAATTTCTAAGTTCCAAAGAAAAAGTTTATACTGCTTCAAAATTAAAGTACTTATATTGAGTCAAAATTTATGGAATACAAACTTATCAAAAGAACAAATATATAACCTTTATTAGTGGAATAAATGAAAAAAAATAAATGAACTAACATTCAATACAAGAAACTATAAAAATAATGTTTTCATTTCTATCAGACTATAAAATTTCGGAGTTTCTGAAAGCATACTCTCTCAAACCTTTGTTTGGCAATTTCATCTGTTCCCACAGTTTAATTTGCCATCTATATAGCAGGAGAAATAAAATTGAAGGGGACAAAAAGCCAAAAATAAAACACAGAAAATGGAGAATGGAAATCACTTCACCAAAAGAGAGACAAAGTAAAGAGTAAAAGAAAATTTTAACAAATAAATAAACAAATCCATAAAAAAATCTTCTCCAGGTGGAAATCAGATAAGTTACTGCATTTTGAAAAAATGAGTGTGTTATTGACAGGATGAAGAAAACTAAGAAAGAACTCCTAACACCCAAAATAAAACAGAATGAAAAATTCAAACAAAAAGTCAAAAGACAAAGTCAGGACTTCCAGTTACTTCTCTGACATGTAAAGAGCTTAGAAGTTATCCCTCCCACCTTCACAGCAAGAGAAAAACTGAACAAAGTGAAAACCAATGTCTTTTATGGTAACCCTCAAAGAAATGAGGTCATAAGATGAAACATCTGCCCAAAACTGTAGAGACAAGTGAACATAGAGGATTCAGGTCAACTTAACCTAAGTGAATGTCATTAAAAACAGAAACTGGTAGAACACGTAAATGATGACTTTGACAAATTACTTGAGGCCGAGTGTAGACTAGCTTGGAAGTTATAAACTTTTGGGGATCCAGTTCAAAAGGAGCATCAACATTTGTAGATTTTAACTTCCAAGGGTCCCACCAGGTTCTGGTGATGACGACTAGAGAAAAACCTATCTGCATTCAGGTGGGTAACAGGGAAAAATAACCTTTTGAAATGGGCCCAGAGTATTCTCCACAAAGAAGGCCTATCAAATATGGCAAAAGACTTCATTAGAGAACTATTCTGAAGAGAAAAATCAGGTTATGTCCAAATGAATAAAAAACTGATCTGAGGGAAAAATGCCATGTGTAGATTTAATGAAGATATTTTTAAACATACAAGGAACCCAGAATTTTACCTTATGCCCCTTTTTTTTTGGTATCAGGGATTGAACTCAGGGGTACTCGACCACTGAGCCACATCCTCAGCCCTATTTTGTGTTTTATATAGAGACAGGGTCTCACTGAGTTGCTTAGCACCTCACTGTTGCTGAGGCTGGCTTTGAACTCGCGATTCTCCTGTCTCAGCCTCCCAAAGTGCTAGGATTACAGGAGTGTGCCGCCACACCTAGCCCAGAATTTTACCTTATGTAAACTGTCTATGGATGACACTGGAGGACATATTCTACATATTTTAGGAAAGCTGGAGAATAATCTAGGAAAAAAGAAAGCATGGGGACCAGAAAGCTAGAGATCCAACCCAGAATAATAATGTAAGGAAAGCCATGATAAGAATGGCCCAGAAGGCCCAGAAAATGAGGTCTGAAGATAAAGAAGAATAGAGGATCCCAAGAGAGATCTCTTCCAGCTAAAATAAAATGGAAACTATTTTTGGCATATAGTATTTGCAAGAAGATGGCCACATCTAAGTGTTCCCCAGCCCCCACATTCCTCTTATAATGTGAGTACTACATTTCTCCACTGAGAGGTAGGCTCTGTTTTTACTCCTCAAACCTGGGTGAACTTTGTGACTGCCTGAGCAAAGGAATATGGAAGAAGTGATGGTATGTGCCTGGAAGCCAGATCTTTAAAGGCATTGCAGCATGTACCTTGGTCTTTTAGATCACATGGTCTGGGGACATAAAGCATAAAAACATCAAACATATACCAGAAGGTCAAACAATAAAAAGGGATAAAACAGTGAATAAATTACTTTAGTAAAATTTTAAAAGTTCCTAAAAGGATAAGAAAGCAATTTAGAATTTAACAGAACAGAAAAAGTGTAAGTTGAAGTATATGCCATAAAAAAGAAAGTTGGTTTATTCTACACAACAGCTGAAAGGCTCTCCTTAGCTGCCATGACATGAGGACACCCAAGCAGCTCTTGAGAGAAATCTAGGAGACAAATCAAGATCCTCACCCTACAGTCAATACCAATTGCCACTGTTTTTCATGAGCTGGTCATCTGAGTACAGCCACAAGAGTGGACAGAGGAGTGACTCTGAAAAACAAAGTTTACCATGCGCACAGGTCCTAGAAACAAGAGGATGCCTTATGCAGAACCACATGAGAAGGACACCAAGGTGGTCAAGAGGCAAAAGACAAGTGAGTGGAAGATTTAAATGCCTTTTGGCATTTCTCTATGAAAAATGCAAAACAGGGCAGGGTAAACAGTTTAGGATTGGCTAGTTTAAGTAAAACCAGTAAATTCTAAGCTAGAAGGGTCCTCCCTAGTTGCCTGATACCCAACCCTGAGTTAATTAAAGTGGAAGAATATTGCCTTCTGCGGTGAATAGCCTGATAGAGAAGATATGGCTCTGAATTGGCTAGTCTGCACATCAAAGGCATGCTCCTGCTAGAGCCCTTTCCTCTCTAGGATTGGCTAGCCCCAGGTGAGTCCGTGTTTTCCTAGCAAAAAAATCATGATATTCAGAAAATCTCTCTCTCTCTCTCTCTCTCTCTCTCTTTCTCTCTCTCACACACACACAACATAGCCACCTTGAAAGTGGGTCCTGCAATACTTCAGATTACTTGCAGTCTCAACTAACACAGGATTGTAATCTCATGAGTAATCCTAAATAAATTCCAACCAGCTGAGCTCATCCTGAATGTGACTTACAAAAATGATGAGGGATAAATGATTACTGTTGTTTTAAGCCACAAGGAAGTTTGGGGATAATATATTATGCAGTATTAGACACCTAAAGCACTCTTTTGATAGGAATGTGATAGAGACATAGAAAATTTTAGGAAAAAAAATCATATTGGGTATAAAGCAAAATAGACATAATGGTTGAGAATTTTTCCAAAACCAATGACAGTCATCTTCTACTGATTCAAATAGCTCAACAATTTTTAAGTAAAGTTAAAAGAAAAACAATCACACCTACATTTCATAATAAAATTTCAGTACATCAGAGAAAGAGAAGAACTTCAGGGAACCAAAAAGAAAAAATAAATGATATTTGAAGAATCAAAAGAAACACTGACAGCAGATTTTTCATAGCAACAGTGGAACCCAGATGTCTGTGAAATGTGTTCAATTTTGCTAAGAGAAGGAACTGTCAACCAAAATTCTATATCCAGAAAATTTGTAATAAAAAAATTATTTAAAGTGAAAGTTAAATAAAAATGTCTTCAGAGAAGCAAAAACAGTGAATATCACCAAAGGAAATTCCAAAATATGTGCTTTATGGCACTTACGATCTCTAGTGGAAAGCTTAAGGTATAATAAGAAAAAGATTATATGGATAAATTAAAACAAATACTGACAGTATAAAACAATAATACCAATGTCTTTGTAATAAAAAGAAGTTATAATTAAAACTCATATATAGGATATAAGTGGAGAACAAGTGGCTGAAATCAACTGCAAAGATTCATGTATTGTTCAGGAGAGGAGTAAATATTTTAATTAAATCTAGATCTTGATTAATATGTTAAAATATATTATTGTAATATATCAAAATTAAATTAATATGCCAAAACATCTACTGAAATTTCAGGAATAATGATTTTTTTTACTGGATATATTTTTATTATAGATATAGCAATTATTAACCAGATTGATTCAGAATAATGGAGAAAAAATAATCACTTGGAAAAGAAGATACAAAAGAGAAAAAAACTATAGAAAAAGATAAAACAGAGGAAGCACAAAATAAATGTTAAAGAATCCAAACGATGTATTTATACCAATTAAAGTGTATATTTATACAGACATTAATATTCAAAACACTTATATATTTATAATACATATATGGTAGTTACATGTATAAATAGTAATTAAAATTCATATTAATGCGCTGAACACTCTCATTAAAAGGCAAAGATGATCAGAACATAAGAAAAATTATTTACATTTAAAACAAGACTATAGAAGTTGAAAAAAAAATCAGGAAATATGTAAAAGAAAACTGAATAAAAGAAAACTGGGATCACTATAGTAATGCTAGACATAATAGATTTTATGATGAAAAACATTATTAGAATAAAGAGGTTCATTAAATACTAATGAATAGGAAGTTAATAGTCCTAGACTTGTATACTCCTAATAGCATAGCCTCCAAACATGTAAAGCAACAATTAATAGACAAAAGACAACAAGAAGAAGAGATACACAAATCTTCCATAATAGTGCAAGATTTTAATACACTCAGTAACTGGTAGATTTAGCAAAAATTAAAAATAAAATAAAGGCATAGACAATTTTAATATCAGAATTAATATGATTTACCTATATTAGCCTGGAGAATGCAGGCATTAACTGTAGAATGCATTTTTTTATAAGGCACATATGAAGCATTTAGTAAAACTGACCACATGCGTATAGCAATTCTCAATGAACTTGAAGGGTTTGGAATCTCAGAACTTACTCTCTGATGACAATGTGATTAAGTAGGAAACCAATACTAGAATGATAAGAGAATAAAGACTTTAGAAATAAATGTTTTGATGGTCATTCAGTATATAACAGTGTTGCATAGCACCTATGTGTAAGATTGTATGTAAAACTCAATTGCAGGTGGATTTCACAACAAAATATAAAAGACAAACTATAAAACTTCTACAAGACAACATAGAAGAATATTTTATGACCTCATATAGTAAAGAATTTCTTAAATAAAACACCAAATCCTAGTAAAAGGAACAGATTTTTAAGTACAACACTGGATTATCAAAACTTCATAAAGCAAGAAAAAATAGTAGCAAACTATCAACCAATGAGGAATCATGGACCAAAAATATATGAAGAATATTATGATGTTGTTATATTACATGCATATATGAATGTGTAACACCAAATCCTAACATCGTACAACTGTAAGGTGCCAAAAAAATATAGATGTAAAAATAAAAAGGAACATTATGATTATTTTTAAAAGACAATCAAATAGAAAAATTGGGAGTGGGGATAAGGATGAACTTTATAGGAGCAGAAACTAATAAGTCAGGGAAATGCAAATTAAAATCCCAGTGAGATAACAATTTATATCCACTGCACTGGTACAAATTTAAGTGTATGTCAGCACCAAGTGCTAATCAGAATGGAAAACAAAAGGAACTTTTATCCATTGCTAGTAAAATTAAAAATTGATATAATCATATGGGGAAAATGGTAGTATTACCTAGTTATTGGACATATGCAAAGATTATAGTCCACAGTTGTCCTACTAGTTATCGTCTAATGGTGTCTCTTGTGTATGTGCACTAGGAGATGTTTAAAATATTTACAGTGGGGGCTGGGATTGTGGCTCAGTGGTACAGCACTTGCCTCACATGTGTGAGGCACTGGGTTTGATCTTTAGCACTGCATAATGAATAAAATAACGGTCCATCAACAACTAAAATAAAAAATAAAAAAAAAATTTACAGTGGCATTTCACATAAAGTAAAAGCCTGGGAATAATTTAAATGTCAATTATTGATGAAGTGAATGTATGAAAGTTGAGGGATATTTCCACAGGAATTACCATACAGGGTGAGATGAGTAAACTATAACTGTGTGCACCACATAGACAAATCTAGTGTCAGGCACAAGAGTATCAGTCATACAAAAGTACACACAGTGTTATTCCACTCATACTCACAAACAGCCAGCACCTAACAATGTGTTGTTTAATGGTGCAGATTATTGGTGTAAAAACTAAAGAAAAGCAAAGGAGTGATTGACAAAAATACTCAGAGGAGACGTATAAATGTCAGGAATGTGGAAATCATCTAGTCTAAGATGTTGGTCTATTTCTCAGAAAACTAATGAAAATAAATTTTAAAGTTCCAGAATTAAAAATTCTTGCCAAGTGATGAAATATAAACATGCTGAAAGTAAGTTTTCTCTCAGTCAACTAATAATTAGTAGTAAAAATTATTCTATTTGCTCTGAAAGCAATAAACATAAAATAAACCCAATAGAAATTATGTAGGACTTACATGACAAAATTATAGCACCTTCCTTTTATCAAATTAGATTTGAATGTAGAAACATACCATGTCCATGAATGGAGAGGCTAATTTTGCAAAGATGTTTATAGCAGCTCAATTCATAATAGTTAATCTATGGAACCAACCTAGGTGCCCTTCAACAGATGAACGGCTAAAAAAAAATTGGTATATAAATATGATGGAATATTACTCAGCCTTAAAGAAGAATGAAATTATAGCATTTGCCAGTAAATGGATGGAGCTGAAGAATATGATGCTAAGAGAAATAAGCCAGTCCCAAAAAACAAAAAGCCAAATGTTTTCTCTGATATGCATACGCTAATTTACAATGGCTGGGCAGGGGGTGGCTAGGGAAGAATAGAGTTACTTTAGGTAGAGAGGGGTGAAGGGAGGGGAGGGGGTATGGGGGTAGGAAGAATAGTAGAGTGAATCTGACATTATTACCCTATGTACATATATAACTATACAAGCAGTGTTATTCTACATCATGTACAAGCAGAAGAATGAGAAATTATATTCCATTGTATATAATGTATCAAAGTGCATTCTACTGTCAAGTATAACTAAAATAAATATTTTTTAAAAAAATTTAAAAAATAAAAAAGCAAAGTAACTTCATAAAACTGAAAAAATATAGATGGTGATGGCTTCATAATGTGTCCACTTTCTTTTATATTTCCCATTGGCATGGACAAGAAAGACTCTTAAATGAGATTTGGAGGTGGAAATAAAATCACAGACATTTTGTAGTAAACACTTTATCAGCTGACTCATCTCTGTATGAGTTGGGATCCAAAATGCAATGCTCCTTCAGTGGCTCTCACTCCTAGACTGGGTGTGGGTTTGGCCCAAGACCAAAAGTGATCCATACCACAACACCAAAAGCAGAATAGAAACTAGCATGGGAGCAAACTGCATGGGCTTCAGATCTTGGTTTCTAATCATGAAAATAGATGATATAACATACCAGGTTTACTTTGTCCTTGTTCTTTCCATGTTACCCCCATCTTCTCTTCCAGGTTACCTGCCCTTGAACCTCAACCTCCAGCATCAGATGTGAAGACAGTGCTTTTCAAAGATTGTTTAGCCAGCTAGTACAGTGATATGAGAGTAAATGTAGTGCAAGTGTGTGTGTCCCATAGTAGTTCTGCTCTCTGTGATTGAGCCATGTCTGATAGAAGGGGTCTGTATTGCTAAAAGAGGGTTAGGGGGGGGTGCTGCGTGGGTCCTGCTTGATGACTTGGAGTCCAGAAAAGACGAGGAAGGGATCTTCAGGGAGGAAGATGATATGGGGTCTCTCTGGACGATGGCGGTTCACGGAGCCAAATTCCCCAAGCCTGGGGGTGTAGGTAAAGAATCTGCTCTGCCCCAGTGAGATGCAGAAACACATGAGTGAGATGCAGAAAACACCGTTTATTCCAGAAAGTATACAAGCTTAAATACACTCTTGGACCAATCAGATCCAAAGGTCACAAACAAAGGGGTGCTCTTTGGCAAGAGCACAGTCTATTAGCATAGAATGGGGAAGGATGGAAGGGAGGGGTTGGAAGGTATGGAGAGTGCTCCTACAGTCAGAGGAAGGACTGATGTGAAGGATGTAAAAAAATATACATGTAGCATGTATGATAAAGGTTTAGCATCTTTAATATATAAAGATATAAAAATATATAAAGAAATTATGTGTTCCTGTGAGTGAAATTTTTTAAAATAATAATACAGACTAACAATGAGGGGGGAATGTGAATAGATACACTAAAGAAAAAATGTAATTGTCCATCAGATATACAAAGTTAAAATGGAATCTCAATTTTATTTAAAGAAATACAAATTTAAAATTGCCTACATAATCTGTCAATTTTAATTTATTAAATTGTTGAAAACCAAGGTCTAATCTCACATAGTGACTGTGAGAAAGTAAATTGATAGATGATAAAGGTCAATTAGGCCAGACATGTCAAGACCTTTGGGGGTAAATATGAATTCCACTTCTAGAAATCTAAACTAGGAACACAATTAGTATTGGATAATTAATAATACACAAATATAATTATTACAATGTTACCTGTGTTAAAATACTCAGCGTATCATTGCCTATGTGAATATGCCTATGTGGCAATTGTGAATAATTTATTTTTGAAATTGATTAAATATCACTCATTCATAAGATAGACTTATAGTCTCACACATTGGAAATGCTAAAATAAAAAGTATTGCCCATAATACAATACTATGTAAAAAAAATGGTCTACAAAAATTGATAAAGTGTCAGTTTCACTAAAAATTATAAATAAAATAAAATAAAATATAAAAGTAGTAAAATAAAGGACTACAAGGAAAACTACCTTAAAATGTAAGTGATAATAATATAAGGGATTATGGATTTTTTTCTTTTGTCTTTTACTCCTATTTATTCTCTATATACTTTGGATTTAAATGTTTTATAATATTGGTTTCTAATTATTGAAAATAGAGGCTATAACATACCAGGTACTTATCATTAGATGGTGGGATTAGGTTTTATGGAAATGCAATTGTTTTATGTATTAAGTTTATAATCTTACTTTTTAAAAAACTATACTTTTCACATTACAGTCTTATAGGGCAAACGAATACACTCAAACATCTACAACATTCTTGCAAAAAATGACCTACTTTTCCTTTTCTGGAAAGTGTGCAATCTCTGAGCTAGAAGATGAGTAGAAATAGTCTGACTAGTAAAGATCTCGTTATTATTTTTCAGAGTGTGACTTCTAACAGTGTGAGAGCTTTGATAGAAAGTTCTCTGAATTGAGGAGACTCAAAATTCTGCCTTGTTGGGCCACAGTGGCTATATCTAATCCTTCTTCACATGTAAGACCTTCAAATGTTTGAAAGTTTTCATTCCCTCCAATGTCTTCTTAGGGCTGTGTCCATATTCTCCTTTCTTATAGGTCATGATTTTGAGTCTCCTCAATTCAGAGGCCATGCTTCAGATATATACTCTAGTTTTCTAGTCAATGAATGAGAAAATTTTGTTCTCTATCCAGTAAATAGGGAGAAAAACCAATAATAGGATTTCTTATCAGATTCAGTACTATTATTAAAGAGTTGAATTTTTCTCTTTTGAAAGGTGGATTTCCACGTTATTCCTGGAAGCTTGTTTGGGGCAGGAGCAGTCAGTAGAAGTGAGTGTTTAAGAGCACATGCCCTGGAATCAAACCATGAGTTCAAATACTATTCTACTGCCTGCTAGCTTTATAACTTTGCACATGACTTGTGTTTGCTTTCTTCTCTGTAAACTGGATGATTACAATACTAAGCATTTCATAGGTTATTAAGAATTAAATAGGATTATGTTGGAAAACACTGAAGTCACAGTGCCTGGCACATGGCAAAGTTTTAATAATATTTTTAAATAAAACAATTTATATACATTCTCTGAGTCTAAAAATTGTTATGGAAGAACACTTCTTCTTTTGGAAGAAGTGTATTCCAAAAGTTCCTGTGTTAATACAGGAATATTCAGAGGTGAAATTACTGGATTATTAGATCTGTCCTAGTTTGAATGGACTTACTGGGTGTAACTGTAGGCATGTGGGTATGGCTAGAGGAGGTGGGTCATTGCAGGCTGGTGTGGAAGAGTTTATTTTCCCTGCAGACCCTTCACCTCTCTCAGCTTCCTGGCTGTCATGAGCTGAGCAGTTTTCCTCTGCCATGCTCTTCTGCCATGATATTTTGCCTCATCTCTGGCCCAGGACATTGGACTGAACCTCTGAAACTGTGAGCCAAAAATAAACTTTTCCTCCTCTAAGTTGTTCTTGTCAAGAGTATTTTGGTCACAGTGATGAAAAACTTACTAACACAGAAATCTACTCGAATTTTCTGTTTATGAAGACAGCAATTAGATATGATCAGAAAGCAAAACCTAACAATTAACAGTAATTTTGCAATGTTCCATTCCATGATTCTAAATGTATTTGATTTTAAAACAGTACTTTTATAAACTCTAGTCAATGAATATAGAACTTCACTCTAAAGAAAAATAGGACCTGGCAACCAATTAGCTAAATTGAAGGTTCTAGGTAAGAAATGAAGATGAGGCTTTATTGGTGTAGAGAAGGGGGCAGTTTTATAATAAGGGAAAACTACTTATTACATGTTTACCCTGGGCCAAGAACTCACTAGAGGAGAAGGAAGGAGGGTGGGGGAGAGATGAGGTAAAGTGTTGACAAACCTGCATGTTAATCATTTTAGGCGAATTGTTTCATTTATTCCCATAATCTACCTACAATATAGGTATTGGAAATATGTATTAGAAATGTTAAGTAATGTTAAATATGCTAAGTAAACTTATAAATGGCAAAGAAGGATTCAAATCTAGTTCTTAATTACTAAGTTATGGCTGGGTAAAAAATAAAAATAGTGCTTTTGACTGTTGAGGGAAAGCAAAAGGACAGGAAAGTACAAACCAAAGTGTGGGGTCTTCATAAATGACAGAAGTGATTGTGATAGAAAATATGGATTGGAGTGGGGGTGGAAGGTGAAATAAAAAGTGCATTTTGTACTTATTAAGACAATATCCATGACTCTCAGTAAAGAAAAGTGGATGCTGAAATTATACTAAATCAATTTCACTTTAGAAAAAAATTCAATTACAAAGGTCAGTAAGTACATTTAAAAAACTAGGTAACATTCTCAATCCTTCCTTTTTCCTTAATTCTGATTTCTGGGAAAGTTAAAACATGAAAGATATTAAAAACACTTTTTTCTTTTTTTCCACTGACATGATTTTTAAAGTTGGTAACCCTAGAAAGACCTATGTTTGCTTCAATTTGATAAAATAAAGTTTGGGAATGGGAAATGACTTTAATTGTTATTTCATTCAATTCATACGCCAAAGTAAAGTTCTGGACCCAGCAGCATGTTTTAGTCCTGCCATATTCACTTTCACAGAGAAAGACAGAGTTTGGCTGGACGTCACCATGCCAATGCTCTCTTCTTGTTGATACATACCTGATTACAGGATACAGGATCAAAGAGCAAATCACTGATGGTAACGTACTGCAGACCCATCAACTCATCTGTGACTGGAATCACTTAAAAGTATTTTAAAGGGTCATCACAAAGAGGATGCCTATTTTTAGAAATGAGTTTTCTTTTGATACAAAGAAAAATGTTAGCCATTTCCCTTATGTTTATAACAGCATTCCAATTTAATCTTCAGTTTAAAAATTCTTTAATTATTGCACAACAGTGCTGTGTTGATTGCTCAACACCCACATTTCTGATAGTAAAATCTAGACTTTTTCTGGTAACAAGAGAACTGGAAAGGAATGCGGTATTGTACAGGTATCATCTGATTCTATTCCCAAAGTGTATTCTTCAAAATTCCATATTTCTTTTATCCACCACTAAAAGTCATCAACATGCATATACTTAAAGTCTTCAAGCAAAAGCCACCAAGAGATGTGACAATTTTTCTCAGAGTGAGGATTAGAATCTAGCACAGGAAAAGGCCTTCCTTTGTTAGTTATCATGAGTACCACTGAAAAATCCAAAAAAAATATGCCAAAACATACAACCACATTTTTTTTGTCTAGTCACACATCAGAATCCAGCATAATTATTCTTGAATTAAAAAAAAAAAACCAAAGTTAACAAGAAGAAATCTGTTCTTTTGAATACTAAGACTTAATTTGCTAGTGTTAATAATAATCATTGTACTGGCTTCATTCTTGTTTATAATAAAATTAAAAGTTTAAAGATTAAGTATGTAACAATAATTCCCATCAGTATGTATAGCTATACTGCACCAGTAAAAATGTGGGGGGAAAAAAAGTTTAAAGATTAAAAGATAGCCTGCCAATCTAAATACATAATGTGGGAAAAGTACTGCATACCATCTTATATCTGTATATAACATTGGGGATTTTATTTTGAGGAAATAGATTGTTATAATATAGTTAACATGTTTATTTTCTTTTGTCTTACATTATTGCATAAAATTTAAGAGTGAACATTTAAAAACAAACAAACATGAAACAAAAGGAGTTTGTTCACTCCTAGAAGACAGAACCAAAAAAACATTGCGTAAATTTAAACACAGACACACACCACACACACACACACGCACAGAATTTTGCTTCTCTACAATTTAGTCATTATAGTAGAATATAAGTTTCAAATACAAAAAAAACCTCGAGTCTCCTGGTGCATCTTGTGTTACCATCTCTTGTTCCATTGGCATTCCTATGTTGGAGCAGAGTGTTCTTAGGATAATTTAGCTGAAAGAAAAAAAGAAAACTCACAGTTCTTCTGTGTTGTCTATTCAAATAGTCAGAAATGCCAAACAGGATTTTGTTTTGCTTCTGTTTTTTTTGACTTTTTTTCTTCAGATGCTCCAGAAGGGAACAAACTGTTGTTTTTATTACTTCCAACTTCAATGAATGATATTTCGCCTAAAATTTCATTCTGTTATCTAGTAAAACAATGTAGCATCTTACAAGTGAAATGCTTTTATTATGGGGAATATGCTTTTAAGTTACTAATGGCTGCCAAATGACCAACTAGATAAACCCAGACTAATAACCAATAAACATTGCAAGGTTGTTTTGAAATTCACTTGAAATAATGTAAATGGTTATAGCTAAATGTAAGTAAAAGTGAAAATATGAAGCAAATAAGAAGTATTATTGATTGTTAGGTATCTTGTTAGAGTTCTACAAATTCTCAAAGAACTAGGCCAAATCCAGAGCAAAGGAGTTATTGGTAGGCAACTAAATACATTGTCTAATAACATTATCTACTAAAATATGAGGCATACTAATTACGTAGAGCTTTTAAAGGTTTCTGAATCAATGAGATTATCAGATTATCCACATCCTACCCACTATTTTCTAGGACTGGTTATATAAACTCAGGAGTTTATATAATTATATAAACTTAATTTTTTAGGTAAAAGTGATAGCAGAAGTTGCAATGTTCAAGTTTGTCAGTTTCCAGTTTCCCTCCTATTCTATAGCATTTACGCTGACAGCAGCACATGTGGTATCAATGCATTGACCTTTGAAAGCACAAAAATAAAGCTTGTGATCTGCCATTAAGGGATTCATGCCTTATGCTTTGTTTTAAAAAGTTGTAATGATTTTTCAGCTAATCTATCTGCATTTCTCAGGTCTCCCTCACTTCCAATGGCATGCATTTAGGAAACAGATGACAAAGTTTCAAGGTATAAATCTGTGGCTAGGAGAGGAGAAACACTACTGGCTTATGCAGAGATGGACTAACACCTCTGGCCTGCTTAGTCAACTAAACAAAGACACAGCTAATCATGTGCTTCCTTTCTATGCAGACCATTTGACTTTAAAAGTGAAACGAAACCTTTTTTTTTTTTTTTGGTACTGGGGATTGAACTCAGGGGTACTCGAACACTGAGCCACATCCGCAGCCCTATTTTGTATTTTATGTAGAGACAGGGTCTCACTGAGTTGCTTAGTGCCTCCCCATTGCTGAGGCTGGCTTTGAACTCGTGATTCTCCTGTCTCAGCCTCCCAAAGTGCTAGGATTACAGGCTTGTGCCACCTCATTTTCTTATCAGAGAAAACCAGAGAACCAGAGGTAATCACAGCAATGTTCTTTTTTTTTTTTTTTCCTTTGTCAGGCTACTGTTTTAATATTTCCCAAACATTGCCTGTCTACCTGAATGGATGGATGGTGAGCAAGTAAATATCTACTAAGTAACTGTTTTTATGCTTACTCTTTGCAGAGTACAAGATGAACAAATCATGCTTACTGTATCAAAAGGGCAAGCAAAACAAAAAAATCCACAAGAGCAACCCAGTATCATTTTATTCCTGTAGAGGAACTGCTAGATTTTAAATCCTGATTAAATAAGTGATCCAGTTGTTTTAAATTCTGTGATCCAGTTGTTTTTTTCTCCAAGTCATTCTGCACACATGCCATGTTTCTGGCCTCAAACAGCTGCTCTTTTGTACCAGTGAACATAGAATCTTAGAGGTATACCCTTAAACAATTAGACTTACACATACATACTTAAGCAGACATATTTACCTGGAATGGCGCCTCAGTGGCCAAGCTGTTTCTCTGTTCACAATGTCAACTTCAAGTAACATTCTCCTCACTCCTTCATTGTCTTCACCATATTTAAAAACAAAATGAGTCAATCTGGCATTGTCCTCCCAATCTCCCCAGACTAAATGGAAGACAGTACAAGAGTCACAGTTTTAGAACCAAAATAGGAGATCCCTTAGATTAATGTTATTTCTTGAAGATCTAACAGTCAAACAGTTTATTAAATACACGAGATGAAAAATTAGCAAGATAGAACAGTGTTTGTGCTACCTCTCCAGGAAGTTAATGCTTTGCCAGAGGATGGTGTGATCTCTGAGAGAATTAAAAATGCGGGAGTAAATTATGCATGGGAAACACACAAAACAGCGGGCTGTTTTTAAGAGTCTAATGAAAGTCATTTTGGAAACTTTAAACATTTCACACTAACAGATAGTTTGGCCCTGACCTTGACTACTTGTCTTACTGCTGGTCTTTACTACTCATTATTAACTGTTGGGCTTAACTGCTGAAGTAAACTTGACTTAGGTTTCAACAGCTCCTGTGTTAACAGTAGCACAAGAACCAACCGGGTTTACTTCCCAAGTGACTTCTTCAAAGTGCTTAAAGGTATTTGAGGATACCTGTACAATTTTCCTTTGTTCAGACACCCACAAGCTGGGAAGCAAAAGAGTAACCATATTTGCGGATCAACAGTAGGCCAGCAAACAACACAAGTTCAGAGTATTGTGAATCTTGGAAGTTCCAATAGGTTTGTATGCTGTCCAGCTATTTTCTTGACCACGGGGACACTGAAAGGAAAACATCTGAGAGATCATTAATATGTACTCTCCATTTTACCTCTACCATTACCAAGACAAGAGAAAATAAGTTTTGAAATTTTCTCTCATAAGTTGCAATATCTTGATAAATTTAACATCTTCAGCTGACCTTAAAACCATTTTTTCCAAAATGTACCTTAAAGCATTTTGCAAGTCTGTGTCCACATACAATAATACCATATTGTCTTAAGTTTGTGTGTTTTCCCTAGAACTTGCAAACTCGTATAAAGAAGGGTTGTGGTGGTTTGTTGTTGTTTTATTTACTTATTTGCTTTGGTGCTTAATTCCAAGTACACAAAGCAATAAATGTCATTAGATTAGGAAATCAGAGTATAAGAATCATGGTTTTGGTCAAGATCACCCAATAATATTAGACTGAAAATTAAGGTTTTTCTGACAAGCAGATTTTTTTTCTAAACTTTTACCTTCAAATCCATGGTTTCTTGGGTTTTGAATGAGAAATTCAATGGATGTTTTCTCATTTTCAATGAGAAATTCAATGGATGTTTAGCAGCAAATCAGATATAAGTAAAGAGATCATTAGTGAACTGGAAGACAGATTTAAAGAAATTACTCAAAAAATATTGCAGCACAGATTAGAGATAAAAAATGTGAAAAATATTTCTCTGGAATAAGAACTGTGGAAAACAAACAAAAATCCATGATATCATTCTGAGCAACATTCATTCATGAATTTACTGAAAGTGTAATATGAGTCAAACATTGAGGATTCAGTAGTGAACAAGACAGATTATTAACAAATGAAAATGATATTCTAGAACAGGCTATAATCAACTAATTAAAAAATAAATTATACAATTACAAGTGAGGTAAATAATACAAATGAGACTGAGACTATAACAAAAATCCAGCTTCATCTGGAGATAAGGAAAATCTTGAGGAAGAAAAATTCCTTGATAGCTGAGCTCTGAAGAATTACAACACATACTAGAAGTACATGTATAGGAAGGTAATTCATTCCCAGGCAGAGCGGCAGGATTGCAAAAAAAAAAAAAAAAAAAAAGCATAGAGGATTGTGGCTCTTTAGAACAGTACTTCTCAAAGATGGATTGATACCATTAGTAGGTTATAAAATCAACTTATGAAAACAATCAACATATGTGTATTAGGACAAAATAGAATAGACTAGGCTAGAATAGAATAAATACAGTAAGAGTTGAATAGAATAAAAATATCAGAGATCATTGCATATACTAAGAAGAGGTATTGTTTTATAAAACTTTTACATCAGTTCTATCTATCCATCTTCTATTAAGCAGAGAAGAAAAAGAATTTGATTTAAACTTGAAAAGATTGCTGACTATAAAATGGAGAAAGAGGATTAAAATGAGTCATGGCCAAGTGCATGCCTGTAATCCCAGTGGCTCAGGAGGTTCAGGTAGGAGGATTGCAAGTTAAAAGTCAGCCTGTGCAATTGAGTGAGGTCCTAAGTGAGACCATGTCTCTGAATAAAATACAAAAGAGGGCTGGGATGTGGTTTCGTGTTTAAGTGCTCCTGAATTCAATCATTGGTACCAATTAAAAAAAAAAAAGACTAGAGGTTCTTGAATAGTTACAGAAAGACTAGTTCAAAAGCTATTGTACT
This sequence comes from Geosciurus inauris, assembly GCA_004024805.1. NCBI lineage: Eukaryota > Metazoa > Chordata > Mammalia > Rodentia > Sciuridae > Geosciurus > Geosciurus inauris. Next base: position 23,288 of record PVHX01015229.1, read on the forward strand.
CATGCAAATTATGGGTATCAGTTTAGGCAAGAATGGTAGCACAGATTAAAAACACAAAATGGGCTGGGTTTGTGGCTCAGCATAGAGCACTTGCCTAGCACATGAGGCACTAGGTTCAGTCCTCAGAAAAATGACAAAGGTATTGTGTCACAACTAAAAAAAATTTTAAAAAACACAAAATATAAGTTTAAAGAATACAAATGGGCATTTAAAGTGTGATTTTTACATTAGAGTATGAAAGATAAAAATATCACTGAAATGAGAAATTCAATGGATGTTTAGCAGCAAATCAGACACAAGTGAAGAGATCATTAGTGAACTGGAAGACAGATTTAAAGAAATTACTCAAAATATATTGCAGCATAGATTAGAGATAAAAAATGTGAAAAATATTTTTCTGGAATAAGAACTGTGGAAAACAAACAAAAATATGAGGAAACAGGGAGATTATATATCCAAAGAACTAATTTTCCAGAATTAATGCAAGATAAAAGCCATCCTCCAAATCAGGAGTCTCAATCAAATAAGTCATATTGAACATTCAAAGAAGAATTAATACCAATAATCCTCAAATTATTCCATGATATAGAAAAGGAGGAAACCCTACTAAACTCATTCTATGAGGCTAGTATCACCGATTCCAAAACCAGACAGACACATTAAAGAAAAAAAACTTCAGACCAATATCCCTGATGAACATTGATGCAAAAATTCTCAATAAATTCTGGCAAATCACATACAAAAACATATTTAAAAGATAGTGCACCACAATCAAGTGGGTTTCATCCCAGGTATGCAAGGTTGTTTCAACATACGAAAATCAATAAACGTAATTCATCACATTAATAGATTAAAGACAAGAATCATATGATTATCTCAATAAATGCTGAGTATTTGACAAAATATAGCATATCTTCATGTTCAAAACACTAGAAAAACTAGGAATAGTAGGAACATACCTTAACATTGTAAAAGCCATCTATGCGAAACTGAAGGCTAACATCATCCTAAATGGAGGAAAACTGGAAGCTTTCCCTCTAAAAATGGGAACAAGACAGGGATGCCCTCTTTTACCACTTATTCAACAGAGTCCTTGAAACTCTAGCCAAAGCAGTTAGACATGAAAGAAATTCAAGGCATATGATTAGGAAAAGAACTCAAACTATCATTATTTGCTGATGACATGATTCTAATACTTAGAAGATCCAAAAAATTTCACCAGAAAACTTCTAGAATAAAGGAATTCAGCGAAGTAGCAGAATATAAAAATCAATACCCACAAACCAAACACACTTCTATACATTAGTGATAAATCCTCTCAAAGAGACATTAGGAAAACTACCCCATTTATAATAGCGTCAAAAAAAACCCACCCACACACACACACACACAAAATACTTGGGAATCAATTTAACCAAAGAGATGAAAGACCTCTACAATGAAAACTACAGAACACTAAAGAAAGAAATTGAAGACCTTAGAAGATGGAAAGATCTCCCATGCTCTTGGATAGGCAGAATCCATATTGTCAAAATGGCTATACTACCCAAAACACTATACAGATTCAATGTGATTCCAATTAAAATCCCAACGTCATTCCTTATAGAAAAAGGCAACCATGAAATTCATTTGGAAAAATAAGAGACCCAGAATAGCCAAAACAACCCTTAACAAGAAAAGTGAAGCAGGAGGCATCACAATACCAGTACTTAAACTATACTACAAAGCTATAGTAACAAAAACAGCATGGTATTGGCACCAAAATGACACGCTGACCAACAGTACAGAATAGAAGACACAGAGAAAAACCCACATAAATAGTTATCTCATACTAGACAAAGGCAACAAAAACATACATTGGAGAAAAGATAACTTCTTCAACAAGTGCTTCTGGGAAAACTGGAAATCCATATGCAGCAAAATGAAACTAAACTCCTATCTCTCACCATACACAAAACTCAACTCAAAGTGGATCAAGAACCTAGGAATTATACCAGAGACCCTGTGCCTAATTGAGGAAAAAGTAGGCCCAAATCTTCATCGTGTCAGATTAGGCCCCAACTTCCTTAACAAGACTCCTAAAGTTCAAGAAATAAAATCAAGAATCAAGCAATGGGATGAATTCAAACTAAAAAGCTTCTTCTCAGCAAAAGAAACAATTAATGAGGTGAACAGAGAGCCGACTTGCTGGGAGCAAATTTTTGCTACACACACATCAGATGGATCAGATGGAGCACTAATCTCCAAGGTGCATAAAGAACTCAAAAAACTTAACACCCAAAAAAAACAAAAACAAAAAAATCCCAGTTAATAAATGGGCTAAGGAGTTGAGCAGAAGATATACAATTGATCAATATATGAAAAAATGTTCAACATCTCTACCAATTAGAGAAATGCAAATCAAAACTACTCTCAGATTTCATCTCATTCCAGTCATAATGGCAGTTATCAAGAATACAAACAACAGTAAGTGTTGGCAAGGATATGGGGGAAAAGGCACGCTCATACATTGCTCGGAGTACTGCAAATTGGTGCAACCAATCTGGAAAGCAGTATGGAGATTCCTTAGAAAACTTGGAATGGAACCACCATTTGACCCAGCTATCCCACTCCTTGGTCTATACCCAAAGTGACACAGCCACTTCAATGTTTATAGCAGCTCAAATAGCTAAACGGTGGAACCAACCTAGATGTCCTTTAATAGATAAATGGATAAAGAAACTGTGGTACATATACACAATGGAATATTACTCAGCAATAAGAGAATAAAATTATGGCATTTGCAGGTAAATGGATGGAGTTGGAGAATATCATGCTAAGCAAAATAAGCCTATCCCAAAAACCAGGGGCTGAATGTTCTCTCTGCTAAGTGGATGCTGATCCATAATGGGGGAGAGGGCATGGGAAGAATGGAGAAACTTTGGTTAAAGGGGAGGGAGAGTAAGGGAGGGAACATGGGGCAGGAAAGATGGTGGAATGCAATGGACAATAATGCCTAGGTACATGTATGACTGCATATACGGTCTAACTCTATATTGCGTACAACCAGAGAAATAAAAAGTTGTGCTCCATTTGTGTACAATGAATCAAAATTCATTCTGCTGTCATGTATATGTAATTCAAATAAAAAAATACAAGCACCAAGAAAAAAAAAGTCATACTGAGATACAATACAGTGAAACTGAAGAACACCAATGCAAAGGAGATACTCAAAGCAACCTCACAAAAATTCTAATTATAGAAGAATGAGCAAGAATATTATAATACAACATAATCTCTCATTTTTGAACCTATAATAAAAAAGAATATGGGCCAAAATAACAAGCTAGAAAAATGAATATTACAATAAAATTTTTTCTTATATGGTTGGGGTGGGGCAGATATATTAATTTTAAGGTTTTAAATTTGAAACACTTATTAAAATTTCTAAGGGAACTAAGAATAAAATTAGATTGTTCAGTTCTTCGACTAATGTAAAGAAAATAATTAACTAACACAAGGAAGATAAACTGAGAATGACCCTTAAGAAATATGTAAAAAAAAAAAAAAAAAGGCCAAATGGAACATATTGGAAGCTTGTAAGATAAATGTCAGTAATCATAATATATATAAACAGATTTAATTCACCAGTAAATAGACACTAAATTGTAAGGTAGTTCCAACAACTCCAGATAAACAAGAAGTTGGAAACAATCTATGTTCATCAATGCTTGAATCAATAAATTATGATATATTTATCATATATGTGTGAATGACAGCACTGAAAAGAAATGAATTACAGCTGAATCTATCAACATGGATGATTCTATGTTGAGAAAAGCAAATTACAGAGTACCAAATATGATTTCAATCATACAGGTTGAAAACATAAAAAAACTAAGCATTCTTGCTAGGAACACATATTATAAAATCATAAAGGAACTATTAGCATAGAAGTTATGATAATGTTACTTTTCAGGGGCAAAGAGAAGAATGCAACTAGTGAGACTTTTCAGTTACTAGGACCATTATATTTGTCTAGCTAAGTAGCAAGTAGGAGGAATTAGATAAATGTATATCAATTTCTTCTTAATGCTGGACATTTATGTAATACATTTGTATACTCATTTGTATAGTTATTAGAAAGCAAAAACATACATGCTTGCAAATTCATACTAAAATTAAGACACACAAACACGTATTTATTGTTTCATGAAAGCTTTTTCTTTGATGTGCCTGTAAATGCTGCTAATGCACAGGAGGATCTATTTATTAAATAACAAAATAACAAAAAGAAAATTAAGTACCTATTTTGTATCATCTCACTGGAACAACTTACCATTATCAAAGCATAAGATTAAACCCAGAATCGATTAAGTAATTTTTATGCAAACCTCAAGAAAGCATTTTATCAACAAATGTTGGAAATGTGCAACAAAATAGTCACTGGATATATCAACATTTTTTTTTCTTTCCCCCAACTGATACTGATAATCCATAGTGGCATCACCTTTCAAGTTTAAAGAGCAGCAATGTGTGAAAAGCAAAAAGTGGTGAAAAATTAGTTATTCGTATAATGGATAACCTTGAGGAAGCAAAGTATAAATAAACAAAAAGTCAGAGATGTTCTTCAGAGTTTTGTATTTCCAACAGTTTTGTTCTTTTTAGTTTTTGGTAGGGCCACTAGTATCAAATGATACTGCTAGGAAAAAAGAATTCCATTTGCTCTTATGGAAGATAGTAGTGTTGATCTGCTCATTCACAAGGTTATGAGTGTATAAACATGTATACCTTAACCTTTTACAAATTTAAACTGAAAGGATTATAAAGCATCAATGATGTAAGAAGGGATTGTGATACAACCTGTTTTCTATTCCTCACATTAACATCTACTAGGTATGGCTCTGGGCAAACATCTGAGGATGCTTCTTCATCGGGGATATATAAATAATACTATATAAATGTCAGAATTTCCAGGTTTAAATGAATTACCTGTCTCAACCTGTTTAAAGACAGAGGACATGAAAATGCCTTAGTACATGTTTATTAGCTCTTTCCTCCTTGAATTTTTACTGGTCCAGTAGGACACATTTGATAACAGCTACACTAGGTAATTATCCTTGTTAGCCATTAACATGGTTTGACTGAGCTTAGTTTTTAATAAAGTCAATATTAATGATGTCTCAAAGTAAGGTTTGGTCCTTTGATTTCTGGTGAAGAGGGAAAACATGGGGATCTTCTATTAAGTAGTCTTAAGGTATATAATTTGATATGGTTTTGTAATTAACTATGTATCTGCTTGTTAACAGATCAGGATCTGATTTATGCAATTAGATCCTACTTGTAAGGATCTATTTTGTTACTAATGTCACTTTTTGTTACTTTCTCTATAAACCTTGATCATTCTGTTCCAAAAAGAATCCATCATACAGTTCTTCAACCTATCTTCAGAATTTTCATAATACTGGAAAACTGGCTTGGTCTAATCAGTAATCTTGCCCCTAGTTTCGGCACCTCTGAACTATGGTTTAAGTATCAATGCTTCAAGTTAGGGACAAAAATCATAGGAGGTGAGCCAATTCTGGCACTTGGGTATTTTTGTAAACAAAAACTTCACTGGAACACAGTCATAAGCATTCATTTACATACAAAAGCTGTCTTTGTGCTATAAGATAGTTGAATAGTTGCAACAGAGAACATATGGTCTGCAAAGCCGAAAATATTTACTATTTGGCATTTTACAGTTTGTTGGCTCTGTGCTCTATGTTTAGTATTAGGCGTTCTCTGAGTTCTTTAAATGGAAGATGCAATTAATTATTGTAGACTCTATAAACAACTGCATGTTGGGGTGGCCTAAAAGACATCGAAAAAGAGAGAGAGAAAAAGAGAGAGAGACTCTGCATGTATCTGTTTTTTGTACCATTACATGAGAACAGAAGTTTTTTATCCGTATTTTAATTCAATAACTAAAGTAAAAAAAAAAAAATCCTCTTCTGTGTAAAGGAGATCCAATAAAGGCTTTAGATGACTTAAATACCTTAGGTATACAGTAAACTGTGTGTGTGCATGATGGTATATAACAGGGTCATTATAAAATTCAACTTATACTCCTATTTGGTCTTTGAAGCTACACAACTACAGAACTATTTTAAGAAATTAAGTAACATCTTTATTTATAAAATCTCCCAAATGGAAATCAAATAAAAATGGAATCAAATACAATTCCAAATGGAAACAGCCAAATATCTCAATGGGACATGGTTAAAAAACATACTGCATCAATACCATGGAATCCTATTCAGCGATAAAAAGGTACATCACTGATCTATATGACAATTTCAATGGATCTCAAGGAATTCAATGATAAAGCTAATCTCAGGGTAGAGGGTTTACCTAGCATGTGTGAGGTCCTGGGTTCAATTCCTAGCACCACCATAAATGAATCAATAAAGATGATAGAAAGATAGATAGATAGCAAGATAAACGAAAAAGGCGAATCTCAAGATACTATATTAGATGTGGCTATACCTGCAGGGGGTTACAAAATCCATGGATGTAGTTCAAGCCTCTTACATAAAAAATAATAGTATTTGCATATAAACTAGGCACATCTTGCCATATACTTTAAATCACCTTTAGACTATTTATAATGCATAATACAATAAAATTACTATATAAGTACTGGTTATATTGCATTAAGGAAATAATCACAAGAAGTATACATACAGAACCTGCAGACACAATGGGCTGGCTTTAATTCCATTTGTCACATTCTCATCATAATAAAATTATAGAGATGAAGAACAGATTAGTGATTCTTAGGAGTTAGAGCTGCTTGGTTAATTAGTTAACAAAAACTAATTACCATCTAATGATAGTATTGTGCCTTGACTGCAATGACAGTTACACAAATCCATACATGTGACCAAATAGCTTAGAGTCATTGACACACATTGTACCAATGTCAATAACCTGGTTTTGATATTGTATTATAAGACAAAAAAAGGAGGGGAAACTGGGTTTAGATGATACAGACCTCACTGTACTATTTTTTCAACTTTCCATGAATATTATTCCAAAATAAAGTTAAAGACACACACAAGGAAATCACAGCAAATGAAAATGAACAACAGCCAATTTTATTTAAATTCTTCAAAATGTATACTGAATATGTTAACTGCTTCTAAAATGTGTCACCCTTTATATAATAGCTGTATTATTTCATCTTTCCTTTTTTCATGGATTCTTTACAGTTCTTCAGTAGAAGCCAGAATCTTGGGTTGCCCAGTTAGGAGCCTAAAATATGCAGAAAAAAATTGACATGGTGAACAGAAAATATTTTCTGAAAGAGCTAACATAGAAAAAAGTGATAAAGCATTAATATAGCTTTTGACCAATGGCAAAATACAATAAGAGAATCATCAACACTGAAACGATAATCAATACAATGTGATCTTGAAGCTACAGAAAAAATTACATAAAATTTATTAATAACTCAGTTATTCTAGACTTCGTTGGAAGACGCCATTCTAATTCATCTTTTTATTTTAAAATTAAAGAACTATTCTACAGAAACAAACCTGTCCCTAAAATATCAATTAAATGGAGTACCTGAATGTCCCACAACTGCTTCCTAACAAATTCCTAACCTCCAGCCACATGTCTAGTGTCTAACGATACCTAAGGATGGTTTGAAATTTCAAAATTACAAGGCCAATCAAGTTCCCTCAATATCTAATATATAGGATCTCAACCAAAATAAGGTAGTACTTTTTGACAGTTAAATATGAACAGCAGAAAGAAGATATAATGAACTTGTATAAACCAACATTAATAGATATAAGACCAACATTTTAATAGATATATTTCTTTTATTTAGAAAGAATACACATTTCAAGCACTTTAAAGAAGACTACACATGTGGAGATGTTATCAACACTATCAAAACAGTACTGAAACCCCAAGGAAATGACTTAATGAAGTCACACATGAAGAATAAAAGGAAAAGAAGCTATAATAACTAGGAACACAAAATTGTTTGTTTCTTTGATTAACACATATAATTCTAAGAAAAAATTATTTTCAGTTAGTAATTTCTTAAAACAAAATGTTCATAAAGTTGGAAAGATAAAAAATCAGATATAACTGATACTGACATGTTTTCAAAATTCATGTAGCAATTATGTTCTTGCTAAGTCCCAGACAGAAAGAAAAAAAAAGTGGTTCTTACCTCTGACCTACTATTCTGATTAAGTTTCTTTTCAATATTCATGGCCAACATCTGGCTTCTAAAAGAAAGGCTTTTGGTTTTTTCAATCACTTGCTGATAGGGTGAGACTGCATTGTTGCCCATAACCACATGGCCCTAAAATGAAGTAGAGGAAAGTTGTTCCTGTAATGCTAGTGACAAGTTTCCCAGTAAGTCATGAGCATAAAACTACTACATGTTGTTGCACATTTTTATACACTGTACAGAGTTAACAATATTTTTGCTCAGCAAGAAATAACAAGAGGTTGCTGTTGCCCTCAAAGAACTATTATGCATTAAAACAAAATGAAAAAAAAATATTAACAGATTAAATGTTCTAATTGAAAATTCCCAGAAGTATTAAAAATCAGCAATTATGATCTAGTATGTAGCATAACTAACACAATACTTACTAATTTAGAATCAATCTTGGCATCCAGTCTTGCATTTCTAATCAAATTCACAATCCACCTTTCAGCTTCTTCTGGAGTCATGTTCAGTTTATCTGCCAACATACTAATTATGAAAAATGTAAAAAGAGCAATGTTAATTAGCCAGGCCAAATACTTGGTTTTACACACATAGTGTTTGATCCATACTGTGCACAGAGACTTCTGGGTCACATTCTTTTACATAGCAAGTCTGCATTGTTCGTATTTGTGTCTACTGTCTTGTACTGTTTTCATTTCACCAGCCAGACTACAAGATCCTTGAGGTGAAGGTACTATATATACTCTATATTTAAAGAAATCATTTTGGTTTCTGGTGTAACACCTTACACTTAGCAGATGCCCAACATGTAACAACGTGAGGAAGAGAGAGGTTTTATGATATTTAATGATTATATAATATAAACCTATAAGGAGCATCAGTAAATAAATATAATCTAATGAAAAACAACAAAAGCAAAAGGCTACTGTGTATGTATGTGTTATAAATGCAAGTTTCTCCACACACGTGACACCATATAACTTAAATGGCTACCAAATTGAAAGAATGAAAAAGTAAACTATTAAGTCCTTCATCTAAAACAACTTTGGCATCAATCAATTTGTATTGGTGCTAGATTCATCAGGACTAAAGCAAGTACTAGCTTTTATAGCAGTTAAGTCAGTCAGTTGATAGGAGATTATCTATTTACGTGTGTATAGAACTAAAGAATATATATGCTTGCATATATAAATATATGCAGACATTACACACTGGCCAGCCTCTTTGTGTAATCCCTGGTTTGATTAAAACATCAACAAAATAATTCCTAGGAATATTAAAGACTAAAATTCCTGAACTGACAGCATTTTTACCTTTAAAATGCAAATATTTAAGACATTAATTAACTCTATATGTAATTCTAGAGCTCCCAACCAATGTAACCTAAATTTAGTTAATAAAAGTATCTATATATTATAAAAATAATATCTCAGTGCTATCCCTATTTCATGTTTATTGACAAATTAAAATGTGAAAATTAAGTTGAGCTATCAATACAATGGTACACAATAAAATTTATGAAGACATAATTTCTAAAATCTACAGAAATGGGGTGATTTTACTTAAAAAGGAATTTTTTTTAAAAGAAGGATTCTTACAATTGTTTTCTGTAGCTTCCTTGTATTTCTCACTGGTGCTTGACTTGTTTTAGAGAAATATAAATTTCATTCTCATGTGCACCACCAAAGTAAGCAAATATATGAAGCTGCTAATTTAGAAATACAGAATAAATTTTCCAAAATATATTCACCATTTTTCAATTAGCAAAAATAAAACAATATATATAATATATAAAATTAAAATCTTTAAGATCTATATTCTGCTTTTTAAAAGCAGAAACAACTTCCACACAGCAAATAACTATGTACAGTGGTATAAAAATTTTAAAGTGGTATAAAATCTGCTTATGAGCTATGAAAGTAAAAAGATAACAAAATATCTAGTCTTGACCTAAGTTAAGACTCTTCTCCTTGTTGCCCAATTGAGAAATCTTTCATTTATGTCCTTAATCATAACTACTCATCTAAAGGTCCTTACCCATTTTATTTTCATTTTTAAAGACTCTCATCTCCACAAGCCATATTAAAACTCTCTGTTCATTACACATGCCATACTCTTAACTACTTCAGGGCCTTTGCACATGCTGTGACATCTGCTTAAATGTGCGTACCCACCCTTTTCTTCACTTTGCTGTTACAAGGGTCTCAGCTAAAATAGCACCATAAGCCTTCCAAGACACCTCTTCCAAATATGGTGCATTTGTTTGGTGTTTTTATAACCAACTGCCTCCCCTTTTAACAGTATCAATTACAGCTGTAGTTTGTTTTGTTGCATATCTGCTTCTATTGTAGACTGTATATATGTAGCCAAAGAACATGCACCATATTCTCCTTGTTCACTGACATATATCCAGCAATGAGCACAATGCCATTCACACAGGAGACAATTAATAATATTGACTATTTGATTCCTATTTTAGTCACTTTCCTAGTTTAGTCTCCATTACTATTTCCCAGTTCTCCAACTGATAAACTTCTTGAATCTCTACGTAATCTATTTTACAGAGTTGCCAGGTTAGTCTTAAAACCCAACTAATCAGTTTATTCCCAAGTTCCTTTCATAACAGAGCTCTTATAACAAAACAATAAAACTTAAAGTTCTAAGTTAATCACTCATAGCTCACTACAACTTAGCTACAATTTAACTTTCCAATCTCCCATTTTTCTCCCTCATGAATACCACATGCAGACCAAATCTCTTAATTCTCTATCATTTGTTCAATAAAATATGAACTGTGTTAGATACTAATGCCAAAATATCACCCAATCCCGGCCATTACAGAGTTTAAAACAGGAAAGTGGGGCAGGGGACAATCACCCAATTCCAAAATATATAAACTAAGAGTAACCAAGAAATACTTGAAGGAGCTGTGGGAGAGGGAAAGGGTTTTCCAATGCTAGTTCGGGGCTTTGCCAACAGTTTACTTGAGGAAATTATATCTAATTTTTGATTTTAAGATAAAAGAAAATTCCACCTTATGTAACTTCGCTATTCTCTATCTCATCTCTTTCTTTAAATCCATATTCTAAATCTCATATTCCAACATGGCTGGAATTTTGCAAGACGATTTTGCAAGACCCATAAGGGTGTGCATGCTGTGAGCTATATCTGTACTTTGAGGATTTATTGTTTGTACTGTGCTTGTTGTCCTTCACTTAGTGAATCAAGTCAAAGAAAAACCCGAAATAAGGTCTAAGAAGTTAGTAAATTATTGATGGTGTATCAGATTATCTAAGCCATCAATCTTTCCTACAGTGAATTAAATATTGGCAATAGTATGGTTTCTTTTAAGTAACATGAAAATATAGTAAGTGGAATTAAATGATTAACAGAAATCCTCAAAGTCTATAATTCTCTTCCATTCTAATAATGTCATACAAAATTGGAAAAGGTTTGAAAATTAAAAATGTATTATCCTAGCTGGTAATTACATGGTGGTACATGCCTACAATCCTAGCTACTTGGGAGGCTTAAGGCAGAAGGACTTCAACAAGCTTTAGGAGACTTCATCTGAAAAATAATAAACAAATAAGGGCGGGATATAGCTTAATGGTAAAGCAACCCTGGGTTCAATCCCCAGTGCTGCGGGTGGGGGAGATTAACAACATCAGGAAAACTTAAGTTTTAAAGTAAAAAAAAGTTGGCTTAAGTTTTCCTGAAGTTATGAGAAATCATTCAGTTTATCAATAAACTAAGTAAAAGTAAAAATGCATTAAATATAGAATCTGAGAAAAATATCTATTTCAATCCAGATTTTAAACATAAGAAATAAATTCTGATTTATTTTGATTACACCAAAAATCTCAACTTTGTCTATAGGTAGCTTAAAGGAGGTATGTTAAGTATTTTCTATAAATCCCTTTAGAGGACATCTTTGATTGTCCTCACAAATACCGTATTGCATGTTAAGTAAGATAGGCAGAGTTAAGCACTATTTCAAAAGACAAAGCAAAAATAAAGTATCATCACCTCAGTTCAATTTCTTTAATTAAATATGTTCATGATTCTACACAAAATCAGATACTTCTTTTTGTTTCTGGGCAGTAATTAATACCAGTGGTCCCACTTAAGAACATAAGATATATAAATCTTGATATAGAAACCTAATTAGGGTTTCAACAACTCTAGGTTGGTTTTCTATCAAGTCTTCAATGCTTAATCTTTTAGATGGGTCTCTCTTCTCTCCCATAGCCACCAACTATCCCCTAACTCCTTATCTTAAAGATTTGGATAAATAAGGATTTGGAGCCCAGCATTTCCCATGTCTTATTAACTGCTTCTTTAAATTATCTCACTATAAAAATCTTATTTGATAAGCATAAATACTGCTGTTTTAAGCATTTAGATATATGAACCTCTGGCCTAGTTTTTACTGAACAATGTGGCTAATATACCCAAAGAAAAGTCTCCAAGTCTTTTATAAGTATATGCTATGAAAATTAAAGAATAGTGTTAAGTAGAAACTCTGTTTAGCTGTGAGATTGAGAAGAAATAGAAGGAAAACAGAAGAAAGTTGAGAAATGTTAAATGCTACATGTGATAACTGAAAATTCTCACTGAATTTTCCATCTTCAGTAGTTAAAAAAGTGTATTACCTTATATTATAGTTAAAACAGAAATACAATGACAATGGTCTTTGAAACTATCTCAGTCTGGTTTTGTGCCATTCTATTTCTCTCTACTATCAATAATTCTTATGCTTCATGATATGAATTGTTATATGGTATAAGAACTTTAAAAAAATTATTAAGATCTAAAATGTAGGGCTGAGGCTGTGACTCAGTGGTAGAGCACGTGCCTGGCACCTGTGAGGCACTGGGTTCAATCCTTAGCGCCACATAAAAATAAATAAGTAAAATAAAGGTACTGTGTCCATCTACAACTAAAAAAAGATCTAAAATGTTACTTCATAAAATAAGTGAAGTAATGACTTCATAACTTGAAAAACTATAAGAGTAATTGGCAAATACTTTCTTTTGTGAAAAGTCAAAACTAGCCCTCTTTAGGGAAATCATATTAATGTATGTGCCAACATGTTTATCATACACATTCAAAATATTACTCCCATACTTTGTTTATCTACAGCTGAAAACTAGTCCAAGAATTATTTTTGAACAGCTTTTAAATTTCAGACACACAACACATCTGATAAACTATTCAGCTATACTTAATTAAACCCACCATAGTAATCTCTTGACAGATGTTACATATTTTACAGTAAACAGATTAGTAACTTATCCTACAAATCTATAGGATTGTAATAAACTGATAAAAACATCCTTAATATGCATTTTTATAAAGATATGACTATCACATGTGCTTACAGTCAAAAAGTAAAGGAATCTATTAACAGAGAACATTCCATATTATAACTGCAGAGTTGTTTAATAAACCATGGGTTTTACAATACCATTACTATTCTATTCAGCATTTGAAATGTGTCCTTTGGGGGACAGGCAAAAGGCCAGAAACACACCCTCTTCCCTCTCAAAATATAAAATATCAAATAAATACACAATAACTAGAGGTAGGCCAACATGAACTAGTGAATGGAATCATGTGTCATAATTAGTATTCAGTGGAAAAAAATCTAGTGTGGGGCTTAGGAAATTTCATTTAGAGATTCATCAGTGTTCAGCAAAACTTCTAAATCACTTCTCTTGGTTTTCTAGTATACAAAACATATCCATGTAATTCTAACCACTACATAATGTTCTTCAAAACATCTTTTTTAATTTGCAATTTTGTTTTTATTTGTGCATTTATTTAATATCTGCTTATTCCTCTGTATTTTAAGCTTTTTGAGGGGATTCTCCTTGCTTTCTCCCCGGTGACTGGCCAGAAGAAACAATCACTGTAATGTTTTCTTCTTTGAAAATGTATATTGGTAATGCTGTTATTAATTAATCACTACATAGTTTGTCCTTTCAAAAATCTGGATACTACCTTTTAGATAAGGTTTTGCACATTTGTAAAATAAAACTATAGAATGGGAAAGCACGGTTGCCGCAGGATAACAAAGTGGTGAAAGAGAAGTGAGCAGGACTATATAAAAAAGCAAGTCAAACTGAGAGATCCTTGTGGTAATGTTACCTTGAATGTATCCATGTAAAACATCCATCCAGGTTGCAATATTTTAGTATGGTTTTGCTAGATGTTAATAATGGGAGAAAGTGAACAAAGGACAGGGGTAGGGTCCTTTATTATTTCTTAAAACTGATAAATGTTGCTAAGATTTAAGAAAACAAACAAGGTTTGCTCATCAGAATTATTTATAAGCCTTTTATGAAAATATAGTACAGATACGGGGTTTTAACCCTATCTCCAAGAGTGTTTTTGTCCTTTAGGTGTTAGGCTCAGTGCACTCATTACTTTTATTTCTTTTCAAAGATTACCACTTGATTCTGATGCATAATCAGAATTACTAATTTAGATAAAGCAATGATTCCCCAAGGATGACTGCAAAAGGATCACATGAGAAGCTTTTTCTTATTTTCAAGTCTTTCTTCCCATTTTTATTAGTTCATTATAATTATGCATAATGGTGGCATTTGTTGTTACATATGTGTATATAATATAACAATATAATTTGGTCAGTATTGTTCCCTTTTCTTCCATATATTTTCAAGTCTTGATTCTAGCAATTTTGATTCAGAAAGGTTGGGCGAAGCCAGAAAATCTATTCTTGTTAAGTTGTTTAATTTCTCCAGATAAATTCAATGTAAAGCTGGGTTTAAAAGCCTCTGGAATGGAGCTGGGCATGGTGGCACATGCTTTTAATATCAGCTACTTAGGGGGCTGAGGCAGGAGGATCACAAGTTCAAGGCCAACCTCAGCAACTTAGCAAGGTCCTATTTCAAAATAAAAAATAAAAAGGACTAGGGATATGGCTCAGTGGTTAAGCACTCCATGGTTCAATCCCCAGTACAAAACCAAAACAAACTTCTGCATTGAAGAATGGTTGTTTTTTTACTATGTGTTGTTTAAAAGTAAATATTAGTTCTGTTGATCTTGAGTTACAAGTCATTCTGTTTCATGAATTCCAAATCCTTGGAGTCTGAATGAAGACGTTTGCTGCATTTGTGAAAGCCCAACATGGATAATTAATATTATTTTCAGCTACTGTATTTCTAACCCAGTAGAACAGCTTTAAAAACATGAAAAAGTCTACCTTGTTCGTTATATAATAAAGATATTAGATCATTGATTTGCCATTCCTTTATTATACCAGGTTGTAAATTTCACGGCAAAAAACTGGTGACCAAATGTGGTAGCTTTCAATTTCTGGCTGTACTTTGGGAATAACCAGGTATAGCACAGATTTCCAGCTACATCACAGAATAGCATACTTGTAATAAATTTGATTCAAAAGTATGCAGTGGCTATAAAGAACCTATGTTTGTAAAACAAAGCTTTGGAGACTTTGAGTTAAACACTAACTTTGGGATTTCATCTTTACCTTCTGGCTCAAATGATACTCTAAATAGTCTAAACCTATTATTTCTGAAAATACAAACTGCTTATTTGAAAAGGAATTTTACAGTGAGGTACAGAAACCTGTTAGTCTAGGCTTCGACATTCATTAAGACCCAAGTAAGCTTAATGGCCTGAGCCTTAAGTTTTCCAGTCAAAACACAATGGACTTGTACTCAGTGTTTTGTAAAACTTTGTTTCAGAAGTCTCAAGGCTCCCAAATGAATTCTTAGTCATCCGAAGAAAAAGAGCTATGGGATAAGTAGGGCCCTGCTTGGATCTGTTTGTATACATACACAAATATATGTAATATTGCATTTGAAAATAAGTACTATTATTTATATTATGCACAGACACCATGCACACTCAAGGTTTGAAAGCCATGGTTTTAGAACTTAAAATGTAAACTACCTTTCAAGTGAACCATATTGAATAATACAGATATAAAACATTCCCATCACTGCAAAAACGTCTACTGGAAAGTCCTAGATGATTCAACAGTAGTGTTGGGTTAAAAAGTTTCTAACATTTCTTTCAGCTCAAAAATTCTACCTTAATATTTGGAGAAAATACAGTTCTGTGTATTCTTTTCTCTTTTTAAAATCTATGTATTCTTAATTGTCCATGTTAGTAAAACATTCCACAGGTAGCTTTTTTTAAGTTCAAACAACCCTAAGTGAAGGCAAGTACTATCACTATAGAAGAAAAAGATTGCTGGACTTTAGAAAATCACCAGGAATTTAGTCTGAAAATGTTTTGCAGACTTTGTCTAGCAGAAAATTAAAGGGATCAAAGAAAAAATAAAAATCTACACTATGATAAATCTGACAATTATTAAGTAATAATAATACCATAGACCAGCTTACAGAAACATTCCTACTTTATTATCTTCTTTGAGCTATGCATCTGTCCTAAGTAGACAGGAAAAATACTTAAATCTATTTTACTGCTAAACACAGGAAACTGAATCTTAAGAAACAAAATAGTGAATCCAAGGTCTGGAAGATATTAAAAGGAAAAGAATTAGAATAAAACTTTTTATCTATGGTATCTTAGATGAAATCACAAAGTCAGAACACATTGTAATGGCCGGGCACAGTGGCGCATACCTATAATCCCAGCACTTTGGGAGGCCGAGACAGGAGAATTATGAGTTCAAAACCAGCCTCAGCAACAGCAAGGCGCTAAACAACTCAGTGAGACTTTGTCTCTAGATAAAACACACAATAGGGCTGGGGATGTGGCTCAGTGGTCAAGTACCCCTGACTTCAATCCCCGGTACCAAAAAACAACAACATTGTAATGTTCAAAATGTTGGTTCTCTATTACAAAAAACAAAAGAAATTTATTCACTTAACAAATATTTATACTGTATATATTATACTGTACAAAGCATGCTAGGTGCTAAAAAACTAGTATAGTATGTGATAAAGACACAAAAGGGAAAGTCAGCTTTCAAAAGGTTCCCAACAGAGGTAAAGAAGTTCTGGACAACAAACAAAAATCCCCAAACACCCAGATGACCACATTTTAATGATAAATGGGGAAATTCCACAATGGACACCAAAATACTAACATTCTTCTCTCACAAGCTTGTAAATCTTAAGAACAAAGAACAATTCAAGAATTTGGTTATCTACTATCTACCAGAGTCCCACATATGATGTACTTACCTCTGTATCTCAGAATATACATGTATTCTTTAAGACAGACTTTTAAACTTCTGTCTTCATGTTTTAGTAAAGTACAAACTGAATTTCAAGATCAACAAGAAAAGTCCCACGATCTCTATACTTCTAACTCTGGACAACTACTTCCTGATAATCACTTAAGTAACAGCCCACTAAAACAGCATTAAAATAAAAAAAATTTGGTCTACACCCAATTCCTCAGAGGCAAACATTAAAGTACTAAGTTTTTATGTTTTATATTTGACTTCATCTGTGGCCAAAGGACAGTAATTATTTTTCAAACTCTAAAATGTGAAATTAGTTTCAAATAGGTTATGTACATCTCACAACTTTTTCCCAATAATTTTCTCACAAAAGAAAATTTCAACTAAAAATCACTGTAATTTTTCCATGTTTTAACATTTTAGGATGTCACAAGAGTTTACTATATAAAAATTCAAGTATGTAATTAAAGAAACTTAATTAACGAATGATTACCAAATGTAGTGGTCTTTCAACAAAGCTTACAATTTACTAAGGGCTAAGTCCTTATTTCAACTACTGTTGAAAACCATTTTAAAACTGGTAACTTTTCTTTCTATGTAATGGTATAACAGTATTTACTACTTCACATGGTAATCATACTACCTTAAACTTGTTATTTTTAAAAATTATGCTGTGCCACACACACAAAAACTAAAAATATTTGAGTCTGCAGCATCAAAAAATATTGATTTCTTTATAAATCACTAATAAATTGTTTCCTTTTTATTCTATAAGTGAAATAAAGATCTAAAGCTAGAATTCTATTAAGTGTAACTATTTTATAATAAATGGAAAATTCCAGGAATTTGAAAGTAAAAAATACATATCAAATCAGGGTATTCTTACTTAATGCTGATACACTGGTGGATTCGACAAAAAGTCTCAAATATAAACAGACGAGCATTTTCAATGAAATCCTCAAGACAAGCAACCAGGAAGAAGTCATTCACAAGCACCTAGTATATAAAAGAAAAAAAATTTAATGATTCAGAAAAGCAATTTTTAAAAAACCTGACTCAAACACTTTGTCTGCTTTATTTATTGTTCCATTCACAACAACTGTACCACCTAAAACAGTTCTGCACCATAGCACCTTGAAGACACCACATATGTTCCAGCATCTAACAACTTCAACAAGCAATAAAACAATGGTGGGGGAAAAAAGACTCCAAACTCATTCCACTGCTGATTTTCAGTAACAAAGCAATCTTGACAAAGTAGCTTTGTCTTGTCCAATATACAATATACAGAAGTCCTCTGTAGATATCTTTTAGGGTACTTAAATAATGGACTAAAGACATGAATACTTCGGTGACAGAAAAAAAGCAGGTTTATAAGACTACCAAGGAAAGGTAGCAAGGAGTGGCTCCTATTCCACAGGGATTAAAAAAAGAGAATATTTTAACTCAAAGAACAGCAATCAGGTGCCCTGGATTTATAGGAAGGCCTCCATGTTTAGCACAGTGAAGATATACCAAAAATGTCACAGATGACAATAAATATACAAATTATCAAACTAGATTCTAATTTTCTATTTTGTCTAATGTTTGAAAATCACGCCTGGCCAGGTACAGTAAGTGGCACACACCTGTCATCCCAGCAACTCAGGAGGCTGAGGCAGAGGATCCTAAGTTTAAAGCCAGCCTCAGCAACTTATCAAAGCCCTAAGCAACTTAACAAAACCTCATCTTCACAATAAAAATATAAAGGGCTGGGGATATAGTGCAGTGGTTAAGTACTCTTGGGATCAATCCCTGGCACACATGCGCACACGCACACACAAAATATCTGAATGTGTATTTGCATACTTTTTTCCTCAGAGAAATAAAATCTTAGTCAACAAACTGCCTATTTTGTTCCAAAATTTGAGAATAAAAGATAAAACTGATGACTAGTAACTTTAGAATCCAGTAAATCAAACTATGTTTATCAGGTAAGTTCTTATTTTAGTATTTTAAAACTCATAAACTAACTTATTCAAGTTTCTATTAAATAATAGAAACACCATAGTTATAAAATTCACAACTATAATGTGTTGTCTGGTCATATAGCAAATTTTAAATGTAATCATGTCAAAAATTCTAAAGATAGTCACCTATGAAACAAAATAGTTGTGACATGTCATTCAGTGACCTAGCCTATACACATAAAATGCCTATCTATTTAAGGATTCATGTGTGCATTTAAAACACTTCTGATTTTTTAACAAACTAACCTAACAAAAGTGATATATATGTCAACATTAAAAAGTCTTCACTCTAACATTCCCAAATAATCTGCCATGTAAAGATTAACATATTTCTGATATAGCTGATTAATTCCATATTAAAAAATTTAAGAATATTATTAGTTTGTAAGTAAAAATTCATACTCACAGATTCACATTCCCTCAGCTTTTTCTGAGCCCCATCAAAGTCAAAGTTAACATACAAGCATTCAACAAATTCTGTAATTGGATCTTTATATGTATAAGACTCCTGTAAAATTAAGTCAAATGTCCAGTTAGATCTAGTTAATCTGATAATCTAGTTATCAGATTGCTCCTAAAAGATTCCATTCTTCCTCTTTACCATTGATTCATAGCAAATAACCTAATATCATCTTCTCAAAGCAATTGTTACAATCCCGATTCCAGATCACACGTAAGGTTGTAAGGTTGTAGTACTTTTCAAACCAAAATCTATAAATTCTCTTCCTAGAATCATTCCAAAAGCTTGACCAAAGTCTCCTTTAGTTAATAAACAATGATGAACTTTGCCAGGTATAAAGATATTCTTATTCTACTAGTGGTAATTCTTTGTACTTAATTTATTCTTAGATCAAATAAAGATTTAACTTCTTTTCCTAATCCATGGGGGTTTTTTGGGAGAGAAGCTCACTACAAATCAACCACCAGGGCTGTGTGGCTTTTGTCCAACTAGAGGACTATACTAAAGGTCACTCCTCTGGAATTATGCAGCTAATGACCTCCCAAACAAGCAGCTCCAGATAGCCTGTCTTTGCAATAAGAGCAACACATATGTATTAAGTAGCCACCCAGCAAATAGCAATAATCATTCATATCACATCTAATGTAACAGTATCTTGGACATACAGACAGTAAATGCTCATTTAAGTCTCTTCTCTCTTCTAAACTTCATGTTGCTTCTCTCCTATTTTCAGTACATTTTTACCTTAAGAAATAAAAATCTTAACTTTTAAAAAGCAGATTAGACCTAAAGTTGTGGTACTTTAACAAAAAAAAAATATGTAAAGATTTGTTTTACCTGTTGAATAACTTTTACTAGATCTTTTAGCACCTGCCGGCGTTTGCGAACATCTTTGTTTGTTATAACTGCAGTAGTCAAATAACGGAGAATATGTGGACACATTGTCTGAATTGCATTAAGATACCTAAGGTAAAAATAATAGTTAATATTTAATAACTTTTCTAGTTAGTTTTTTTACATATAAAATCCAGTCTGAGTTAAACACTTGAGCAGCCCATTAGATGCACTGTTTTACTAGTCTGAAAATGCAACACTTAAAAAATGGATATTGTAAGGACATTACCTCCAAGGAAATAAAGAGAATTCAACATTAGTCATCGAAATGACAGTATCAGCTAGGTAGTCCTTAACTTAGAGTGAGATGGAACGCTCATTTAAAAAACTAAGGATTCCATAATCATTGCTGACTTTGGAAGGCTAGTAGATGTGCTGCTGGTATATTCTAAAAGACCAAGGTTATGATTTTCATTCGTCCATTAGAACAAATACATGAAAATTTCTGTGTGCAAAACACGCATCATAATCAGAAAATCAAGCACTTACACAAAAGATTCGGAGATGAAATACTGGCAACAACAGGGAGAAGTCAACTATTACACAACCTGGGTTAAATCAATAGGAAAGAGCAATCAGAAAAAAGGGAACAGATGTCAGATAAATGTCAACAGGGCCTTGGCTGTGATGATCAAGAGTGGATAACCCTTTATCATGCCGTGTATTTCTCCTTAAACAACTCCTTATTTATTTATCCAGTAGGTACTAACTGAGCACCTCTGAGTGCCAGGTTCCAAGCTACCTTATCTAGCTCCATCTCCCATTGCCATCCATCAAGGTCCAACTTAAATATCTTCTGACTATAAATTTTTTTAAATTTTATTTTACTGTAGATTCCCTACAAATGCACTTTGGGAGGACCCTAGAATTTAACACTAACCCTAGAATTTAACATTTAACACTATATAGTGCCACTCAGACTCCCTTAAATGCTCCTTAAACAAAGCAAGGTATAAAAAGAATCAATATCCACTCAAGAATATAAAAACTTAAAATAGAGACCTAAAATGTGCCAAATAAAAACTATATCATCTTAGAAACTGACCCTGAGTTTCAAATGGCAATTTTTAAAACTCTCTCATTCAAAACAATCAATTCTCCATATTCTCTTGCCAGAGACTTCAAGTACAAGAAAAGGAGAGCATGACAGTTTTCTTACTATTAGTGTAGTAGGCATTAATGAGTTCACAAATAACTCATCCAAAATCATTACACTGCAATAATAAATTATGTAAGTGTATGACGTTAAACCCTTATTTTTTGCTTAACCTTTTAATTATATGTATTTTCATTATTTTTTTCTAGAGAATGACTTCCTTGAGAAATCATTTATTTCTGATAGCATATGAAAGAGGCTGATAAAATTTTCATGAAGGACCAGATATTTTCAGCTTTGTAGGCAAGA
Organism: Geosciurus inauris; assembly: GCA_004024805.1. Classification (NCBI taxonomy): domain Eukaryota; kingdom Metazoa; phylum Chordata; class Mammalia; order Rodentia; family Sciuridae; genus Geosciurus; species Geosciurus inauris. The sequence goes on from PVHX01015229.1 coordinate 45,482, forward strand.
AGCAAACTGACATAATGTAGGTACTTATATAAACTGAAGCAGAAGGATTACAAGTTTGAGGCCAGTCTCAGCAACTTAGCGAGGCATTAAGCAATTTAAACACTCTCAAAAAATAAAGAGTTGGGGATATCACTCAGTGACTTGGGTTCAATCCCCAGTATCAAAAATGAAGGACTTAAAAACAGCATACTACAGTGATGCAGCCACTTCAATGTTTATAGCAGCTCAAGTCACAATAGCTAAACTGTGGAACCAACCTAGATGCCCTTCGATAGATGAATGGATGAAGAAGCTGTGGTACATATACACAGTGGAATATTACTCAGCAATAAGAGAGAACAAAATTATGGCACTTACAGGTAAATGGATGGAGCTGGAGAATATCATGCTAAGTGAAGTAAGCCAATCCCAAAAAACCAAGGCCAAAAGTTCTCTCTGATAAGTGGATGCTGATCCATAATAGGAAGGGGGCATGGGAAGAATGGAGGAACTTTGGTTAAAAGGGAGAGAGGGAGGGAGGGAACCTGGGGACAGGAAAGATGGTGGAATGAGATGGACATCACTGCCCTAGCTTCGTGTATGACTGCATACATGGTGTGATTCTACATCACGTACAACCAGAGAAAAGTTGTGCTGCATTTGTGTACAATGAATCAAAATGCATTCTGCTATCATGTATACCTAAGTAGAGTAAATTAAAAAAAAAAATAGAAGACTAATTTCCAAAACATTTCACTGACAAAACTCAAAATACAGTTAATATTTGAGTCTAACTTTTAAAATATTTTTATATTTTAAAAAACCTACTTTAGTAATTAAACTCCTTCTTTGGCAATAACTTCACTTAACCATTAATGCTGACCTGTGATGAGATCTCACATACTTAGTCTTTTTTTGGTTTTTGTTTTTTTGTAGTGCTGCAGCTCAAACCCAGTGCCTCGTGAATACTAGGCAAGCACTGTACCACTAAGCTACATACCCATCCCCTTATATTTTGTCTTTCAAAACATTCTTTATGTAGACAGATACTACTAACACTGCTATTAATTGACAAGCACATACTTTAATTGAGTACATTTACTGCTTAGAGAATTCTATTAAATTCTTCTTTGATATTGCCTTTTACTGTGTCATACTTAAGATTAATCACCTCCAATTCAACTGCAGTTAAATGAATTTTGAAATGTGAAAATTTCCTTAGTACTTGCAATTATGTCTGAAACTTTTGGGAACTGTACTCTGAGCTTGAAAATATGGCTGTTGAAAATTGTAGAAATGAAGGTCTTGGTAGTTTTAACTTTGGACGAATGGAAAATGTATGTAGCAGCTAGACATTACTTTTGACTCATGTTAGTTGTCACCGAAAAGACTTCAGTATGAATTTTACCATTTTACTTTGTAATTTTAGATTGAACAGACTAAAAAAGGCTGCAGCAAAAGTTAATATTGAATCATTCGGTGTATGACAATAGTAGTTAAGGGCAATTTTTATCACTTAGGAAAATGTCATTTTTACTCTAGAGCAATATGGTCTCAATATCCTCAACTATAAGCAACTGTTTTAGCTTTTAAAAAAGCTTATTTTTCTCTGGATATGTTTCTTTGGCTGCTGCGATCAAAAAACAATTTAACTAAATCACCAGTTTGTATTGTAGAATTTTCACCAAAGTGGGTTCAAATACTTTTCATTTTTCTAGTTTATATTTCCTCTCATCACTGAAAATGTTCTAAGATCCAGGTGAATTTTAATGTTTCTTTTGGGCTATATATACAATTAAAAAAACAAGGAAGTAGTTATACTGCTAAGTGGCAGCATAGAAAGCCAATTCATATTGATTCCTATGGCTGAATTTAGGAAGAGCTTTCCTTATCCTTTACCCAGCCCTAGGCATCTCCAACACTGGAGGCAGTTATGACAGGATATATTAGGGTCGAATCTGCTCATTCAGGTTAGGCTCACCTCCCCACTCTTGACTTTCAGAATATCAATCCACTATTAGGACAAACTTACAGGATTTAGTCAGGAGGGAAGGAAAATACTGACTAAATTATTACTAAATATCTTCTCATTTGGATGCATGTTTGATTAAATCTCCATAGATACT
>PVHX01015230.1:0-47550 GCA_004024805.1 Geosciurus inauris
GGTTGATGCTACACTGGGTTAGCATCTCGCAGCTGCAAGAAAGAATCTGCACAGACTCGGGCATACTGAGACACATGTTGCAACCTGCAGCTATGCAAGCAGAAATGAAGATATCTTAAGAGGGCCCAGGCCTCTGCCTAGTTCCAGGGCAGATCTAGAGCCCTGTGTGTGAGGTGTGGCCTTTTAATATTTGTTTTGCTCCAGATTGGTGAATGAGTGGTACTAAGAAGTACCCTTGCCACCAAGGCTGGTGCCAAGCTGGTTCACTCCTGAGTCTTACAGATGACCACTGATATTTCCCAGGTGCACATTAATATTGGGACTGATATGCTTGAAACTTGGGTGTCTCCTGTAGGCACACAGGTTTCTACCTGATGCTGGCTCTGAGACAAAGCTCTGTGGTAGTTTTTTTACCTTGCTCCCCAGAAAGTGGAGTCCTGCTATCCACTGTGCCATCTGAGGTTGAGGAAGGTTGGTAGAGGCTGTGTCTTTGCTGCCTGGCCTAACTCAGTTATATAGCCTCAGTCCACAGGTATTGGCCTGATATTAAGGGTTGTAGGGCTCTGCCTAACACTGGGTTTCACTGTGGCAGTCCTAGTAATGGGTTGAAAGTCTAAAGCTGGACTTAATGCTCTCTCCTTCCCCCAAGCAGGAGGTGTCTTGCCTGTTGGGCTGCTTGGAATCATCCAAGGTCAGGTAGCATGGGAAACTCCTTCCTGCCTGCCTTCTTCAATGTGTCTTTTCATTTTGTTATGCTAAAAGGAAGCACTATGGTCTTCATATGATCCCTTGGTTCTTGTGCTGGTTGTTTGATGTGAGTATAGCTGTTTAAAATGGTGTATCAGTAGGTTATCTGTAGGTTACTCAGCTGCCATCTTGTTCTGCCCCTCAATTTTTTTTCTCACTCTGATTGCCATTACTGAAATTTCACCATCAAAATTTATTGAAATAAAAAACTTCATGAAAAAATTTAGGGGCTGGGATGTTGTTACCCAGCACACATGAGGCCTAGCACAACAAAAAATAAAGAAAGAAAGAAGTACAATCTTTTTAATTGTTTGATTGTTAAGATTGGTATGACAAGAGAATCTATGTCAGTAATTAAACTTACTTTCTCATTGGAAGTTAAGAGTGAGGTAGGAATACCTAGATATACTGTCCTATGTCTACTGAAGAATTTGAATCTGTAATTTAAAATCTTCAATGTTAAGAGAGCAGATCTCATGTTAAATGTTCTTACCACAAAAGAGAAAACATCTTTGTGCATGCACACACACTCACACACACACAGGAATACAAGGAAGCTTTTGGAAGTGATGAAGATATCTGTTACTTTGAGTTTGGATGGTTTGGTAGTGTATGCATATGTCTAGACTCATAATCTATACACAGTAAATATGTATAGTATATTGCATATTGATTATAGTTTAATAAAACTGTTAAAAAAGTAAATAAAATCTCCCCCAAAATATAAACTTCGTTGATAAATGCTTTTAAACATAGAGTGAAGAAATAACAGCAATCTACAAATAAATTTTAGTACATTTAAAATGAAGGAATATTTCCCAATGCATTTTATGAAGCCAGAATAAATCTGATACTAAAGCCTGACAAGGACTATAGAAGAAAGAAAAATCATAGTCCAATATTTTCTTCGAATTAAAAGAAAAACACCTAAAATATTAGCAAATCAATAAAATAATATATAAAACAATATGTTATCATAAGAAAAGGATTTATTTCAGGAAAGGAAGGTTGATTTAATATTTGAAAACATCAGTATAATTAATCACATCAAGAGAATAAAAAAATGATATAATCACTCCATAGATACAGGAATTCATTTTGACAATATTTAGCACGTTAATAATTTTTAAAAACACTTTTAAAATGAGCAATAAAAGGAAGATTTTGAAGTTGAATAAAGGGTATTAATCAAAAAATCATAATCAGCATTATACTTAATGAAGAAATATTCAACACTTTCCCCTTAGGTTGGGAATAAAACAAGGATGGCACTGTTACCACTTCTGTTCAACATTCACTCACTTAGGTTCTACCTAGTGGAAAAAGCATGCAGAAAACCTGTAAAGATTGGATGGCATAAGGGAGTGAAGCAGATGACATGATTGTGAGCATATGAAATCTGTTAGTATCTACAGGTAATCTATTATAAATCAATTCAGCAGTATTGTTAAAGTAAAGTTAATATTCAAAAATAAATTGTATCCCTCTATGCTAAAAATAAGAATTACTATATAAGTCTAAATGTATCACTTTTAACAGCACAAAACATCAATTTTGTAGGGATAAATTTTTTTAATAGATGTACTAGACCTCTATGAGGCAGATCGTGAAAAATAACAGAAGTTTAAAATGGCATAAATAGAACACCATGTTCCTAAGTTGGAAGAAAACTGCTTTGTAGTAGTCAGAATTCTAAAATGAGCCCTTATGATTCACACTCTTGCATAATCTCCTGTTCTTGACTGTGTTCAAGACCTTTATTTTACTTGCTTCTAACCACAGATTAGGCAAATGTGATAGATATCATGAATGTGGTTATGGCAAGGGTGAAGGGATCTTTAAGTTCCCTTATTAGTTTAAGGTAATAAAAGGGCAATTATCCAATATCATGCCATATTTGTTACTATAGCTCTGTAATATAGTTTAAGGTCTGGTATTGTGATGCCTCCTCCCTCATTTTTCTTGCTGAGGATTGGTTTGGCTATTCTGGGTCTTTTATTTTTCCAAATTAATTTCATTATTGCTTTTTCTATTTCTATGAGGAATGTTTTTGGGATTTTAATTGGAATTGCATTAAATCTGTATAACGCTTTTGATAATATCACCATTCTGACAATATTAATTCTTCCTATCCAAGACATGGATGATCTTTCAATCTTCTAAGGTCTAAGGTCTTTTTCAATGTCTTTCTTTAATGTTCTGTAGTTTTCATTGTATAGGTCTTTCATCTCTTTTATTAGATTGATTCTTTTAGGTATTTTATATTTTTTGAGGCTATAATGAATGGGGTAGTTTTTCTAATTTCTCTTTCTGAGGGATCATTACTGATGTATAGAAATGCATTTGACTTATGGGTGTTGGTTTTATATCCTGCTAATTTGCTGAATTCATTTCATAATCCTAGAAGTTTTCTAGTGAATATTTTTAGAATCATGTCATTGGCAAATAGTGATAGCTTGAATTCTTTTTTTCATATTCATATCCCTTTAAACTCTTTTGTCTGTCTGATTGCTCTGGCTAGAGTCTCAAGGACTATGTTGAATAGGAGTTCCACTTCTTAGAGGGAATGTTTCCAATTTTTCTCCATTTACAATAATGTTGGCCTCGTGGTATTGGCAACAAAGTAGACATGTAGACAATGGTACAGAATAGAAGACACAGAGACAAACCCACTTAAGTACAGTTATCTCATACTAGACAAAGGTGCCAAAAACATACATTGGTGAAAAGAGCCTCTTCAACAAATGGTGCTGGGAAAACTGGAAATCCATATGCCGCAAAATGAAACTAAACTCCTGTTTCTCACCATGCACAAAGCTCAACTCAAAGTGGATCAAGGACCCAGGAATTAAACCTGAGACTCTGCACATAATAGAAGAAAAAGTAGGTCCAAATCTTCATCATGTCGGACTAGGTCCTGACTTCCTTAACCAGATTCCTAAAGCACAAGAAATAAAATCAAGAATTAATAAGTGGCATGGATTCAAAGTAAAAAGCTTCTTCTCAGCAAAGTAAACAATCAATAATGTGAAAAGAGAGCCCACAGAATGGGAGAATATCTTTACTACATGCACGTCAGATAGAGCACTAATTTCCAGGATATATAAAGAACTCAAAAACAACACCAAAAAAAATATAATGCAATAAATAAATGGGCTAAGGAACTAAGCAGACACTTCTCAGAAGAAGATATACAATCAATCAACAAATATATGAAAAGATATTCAACTTCTCTAGTAATTAGAGAATGCAAATCAGAACTACTCTAAGATTTCATTTCACTCCAGTCAGAATGGCAATTATCAAAAATACAAGCAATGATAAATGTTGGCGAGGATGTGGGGAAAAAGGTACACTCAAACATTGCTGATGGCACAGCAAATTGGTGCAACCAATCTGGAAAACAGTAGAGAGATTTCTTAGAAAACTTGGAATGGAACCACCATTTGACCCAACTATCCCACTCCTCAGTCTATAATCAAAGGACTTAAAAATCAACATACTACAGTGCTGCAGCCACATCAATGTTCATAGCAGCTTAATTTACAATGGCTAAACTATGGAGCCAACCTAGATGCCCTTCAACAGATGAATGGATAAAGAAACCATGGTACATATACACAATGGGATATTACTCAGCAATAAAAGAGAATAAAATTATGGCATTTTCAGGTAAATGGATGGAGTTGGAGAATATCATGCTAGGTGAAGTAAGCCAATCCCCCAAACCCAAAGACCAAATGTTCTCTCTGATAATCAGATGCTCATCCATAATGGGGGTGGGGGCATGGGGAGAATAAAGGAACTTTGAGCAAAAGGGAGGGGCCTTGGGGGCAGGAAAGATGATGGAATGAGATGAACATCATTACACTAGGTATGGTGTGACTCTACATTGTTTACAACCAGAGAAATGAAAAGTTGTGCTCCATTTGTATACAATGAACTGAAATGCATTCTGCTATCATGTATAACTAATTAGAACAATAAAAAAATAAGGAAAAAAAAAAGAAAGGATAATTATCTTGGGGAAGCCTGACTTATCAGGTGAGTCCTTTAGAGAAGGTTTTGATGTCAGGGAAGGAAATCAAAAATCTCTCTAGTCCTGTTCTTGAAGACACAGTCTACCAAGAATTCCACACATTTAAGGAACAAATACTGACACCAAGATCCTGAGACTCCATATCCTGCCAACAGTTTGCAGACATGTGAACCCTGGGCACAGAATCCAGATACCCCATGCCCAGCCTTCCAGGTATGGAAACTGAGGGATAACACATAAATGTTGTTTTAATTTTCTAAATTTTTAGTAATTCATTTCACAGAAGTAGAAAATTAAAATATTAGTCAAAGATTTAAAACCGCATCCAAATTGAATTATAGATCAAACACAAAATAAAAATTACAGCAGCTTTTTGTTAAAAATGAAAATTAATAATCTAATGTTAACATTTGTAAGAAACTGCAAAAGGATTTAACTGAGTGAAATAAATCTTAAAGAAGTATAAAACTGTATTACTTTAAGTCCCAGATATCAAGACATAGTATAAAACACATATATTTTAAATGTGTGGTATGGATACAAAGATAGACATATAGATTAATAAAAAATAATATAAAATCCAAAAATGGACCCAAATACATATATATATATATATATATATATATATTCATTTGTTTTGCAACAATGCCACCAAAATTTGTTCTGACAAGGACAGTCTTTTCAATAAATGATGCTAGGTCAACAGGATGTTCATAATTAACATTAACTTTGACAAATAAAACCTAATTAGAGGTGGATCATAGACCTAAATATAAAAGGTAAGTAATAAAGATTCCAGAATAAAAATAGAGGGTTTAATATGCTTGAGGCATGCACTTATCTCTGAAACAGTTCACAAAGAGAAAAACCATAAGAGAAAAGATTTACAAAATTTCTTTGCAATTAAGAATATATATTCAGCGATGGACACTATTGTGAGAGTGAAAAAATTTGCCTCACATACCTGCATCAGAAAACTCACTTCCAGGATATGCATCCCATTCAGTAGAAAATCAGTAAGATTAAGAAAATGAACCCCCTCAAAAAGATCTTTGTTATATAAGTGCCAAAAAAGATGACCGCATTGCACTAGGGAGGTAGTTCACGTGGCCAACACACACACACACACACACACACACACACACACACACCATATTCAGCATCATTAGTCTTCAGGGAAATGCAAATTAAACTGGAATTTCATATCATTGCAGAGAGACAGCAGTTGTTAAAATTAAAAGACTAATACCACCTCTTATCTTCTTACTGTCTTCCCCTTCAAAAGAACCTGGCTGGGTCTAAGAGTTCAGATTCTTGATTTAACATTGAATTTAAATTGGTAATACAAGGTCAATATACATAATAGATATACAATTATTAACTAGTTTGGATACTGAAATAAAACCTGTGATTCCTCATGTTGGCAAGAAAACTGTGGTGCTCACAGTAGAGAGTCGAATGTGCCAAGAAGAGAAGATGCTCGTGGACAGCCTCTGATCAGGAAATTCTCTTAGAGTCTAAGTTACTCTCTATGAAAGGACATGAAAAAGCTTTTATAGACAATATGTCCTAGGAACTGATTATTGCACTTCTAAGTAAGAATCCTTTGTTTCTTATTTCTTATTATATTTTTATTTTCTTTCATGTGTTTGCTTACAGTTTATCTTATAATGTCTGAATCTTTCCACAAAGCAAAGTGTTATTACTGCAGCGATCTATAAGGATTTCTGTTTTTGTGATCTGCCCTGAGTATAAGAATCTTAGTATAAGAATCTTCCATTTCCAATGGAAGTCCATATCCTGATATGAATTTATAATAACATTAGAAATGTTTCTTTGATCCAAATCTTGAGAAACTGAATGAGAATTATTCTATCGGTCCTACAGAAAACAAAACGAGTTTACTATGTAGTTAAACATAATTAAATAGTAAACTGTAAATAATTCATTTATTTTCCATGATCATTACCAAAGCACTTGCTCAGGTCCTCAAACAAAGCTGAGGATTTGTATCTGTAATGTATCTGTTCCCCACAATCTCTGCTGATCTCTGTGTCCCATTTCCTCCAACCCCACTAAGTTCCAATGTAATATTAGTTCCATTTTTCAGAGACCTTATTACTAATAGAAAAACTAATCAGCCTATGATGTATCTATCTGTTTTTAAGTATAAGTTGTGAATCACTCCTAAACATTTAACCTTATCTGGCACAACCAGATTCTCTTTCCCAGGAACAGGAAACTATGATTCAGAGACAGGTAGGCAATCTGTGTGGGTAAATGAATCCAAAGCTCAGGCTCTGTGGGACTCCTGTGCGTGGAGACACATGCTAAAAAATAGCTCTAGAGATACAACATAGCTGGAATGTGTGTGTGTGTATGTGGTAGATGATTATATAAACATTCTTTTCTGTAGTGATTTATACAAACTATAAAAATAACTCCTTGAAGCATACGTTGCTTTAAAAGATGGACTTACTCAAGGTTTCACAGTGATGTTTGCTGTTATATAAAGGATCACAAAAATCCTTCACAACAAGTGTCACTATCAGGATTAAAAGAATTAATCCTTATAAAAGACTTATGACAGCATCTGACAAATAATAGACAGTAAGCATTAGCTCTTATTATCATTATGGAAAACTGAGTCGAGTGAAATAATATAAAACCTCTTATAATAAAAAAGAGGTAAGGGGAAAATGAAAGTTGGAGAAAAGAGAAATGACATGTGCATCAGAACATGAAAATTTTGTCTTGCAATTTCATGAAAGTGTGTTCAGAGTAGAAAATTAAACTACGGAGTAGCTCAGTTCTTTTGGATAGTTGAATAACCAAACAGGGAAATTTTCTTCCCTTCAATTTTCTGAAAGGTAGTTTTTCAAAAAACAACTCATTTTCTTTTAATTCCTTTTAAGTATTTACTTCCAAATTGTTGCATTTCAAAGCCTATGATGAACACATACAGCTTGAGAATCTTTGGACTAGTTCATGAAATTACTGTAGTTATATTGTCAAATCAACTGTTGCCAAATGATTGATTTAATTTATAATCATTTCTATGGGAAAAATGAAGGAGGATGAGAAAAAAGAATTATTTGAATTAATATATGTAATTTGGCTCTCTATGTAAACCAAATTCAGGACATAAAATAACAAGCCTAGTTTAGTTATACTGAATAAATATCCTAGAAAAATTACTTTTAATATATGGTGTAAGATCTCACTTTCTATATTTTAGATTGCTAATAAACTCATCAAATGAAATGCAAATAAGATCAAAGTACTAGAAGGATAATACTGTTTAACATTTAAGTATTGTTTATTGTGTCAGAGTGTCTGCCATGTGTATGACATTATTACTTGCAACTATACAACCACTCTATAAGGCAGTCTGCAGGGAACATTTATTCTGGCACCCCCAGCTGCCATTTCTGTCCTTTACCTTACTGTGAAGTGACTCTGGTTTAAGGTTGATCCACACCTTGTCCAAACCCATAAGAACACTTCCTCCCCTTCTTCCTGTCAGAGAAATGTTTCTAAAGGTGGGCATATGCTTCTAGATAGTTCAATTTGGATGAAAGCTGAGACTTTGTGTTTGATGGTTGAGGAAAAGTAGATCTCTCTTACTCTGGAAGGAATACTGTGAGCCAAGAGGTTGGCTACTGCAACCACGTGGCCACCCAGAAGTCATCCAGTATTGGCACAAGTCTCTTAAGGAATTGAGCTAGATCTGGATCAAAGCATTCTTGAAAATTATGAAGTCTTATTTATAGAAACCAATGCATTTTGGCTGAGTTTGATCTGAGTAGAGTTTTGTAAGACTTAGGATCAAGTCTCCTAAATGATCTATAGACATGTTATTTTCCTCATTAGACAGGAGGAAAGTGAGATTCAGAAGTGTTATGTCATTGTCTAAGAAAATAATTTCTAGAACTAAGATTTGAATTATGGAACTCTGAAATGCAAAGTCGTGGTGTTTAATTGGTAAGATTCCCTTCCTAAACCATTACTGGATATATTGTAGCCTTTACTATCAGCATGTTCAAAGAATTTTAGTTTTTCTTATTATTTTTTCATCTAATTGAAAATATTTTAATGGTAAATTTTTTAAATTTAAGTTTTGGAGAACAGTGAAAGAAAGGATTAAGATAATTATATGTTTTGAAATCCAAATTCTTGTGTAACTGCATTAAAAATAATTTGGAAAACATGAATAATCACAATAATAATTGACTTTATTATTCCAAATTCTTGTTGGGCTCTTCAGAGTCCTCTATCTTTTATGTATCAAACAATCTGCCTACAGAAGAATGGGAAGAATATGAGCTCAGGTGATAAGAAGTTTGGAGACCTTTAAATGCTGATCAGCCCCTGAAGGTCTATGTGATATGGATCAGTCTTGGAAGCACAACATCTTCTTTTATAAAAATTAGTTAATAATAACTCCCTCACCCTTGTTGAATAGATGAAATGTGATAATAGAACCATGATTGACAGAAAATAAGTACTCAGTAAATCATATCTAAATCATACAAAATATTTTGTAAATTCTGTACACTTATGTAGTCTGTCAGCAGTGCCTAAGGCTTTGAAACTCTCCAAAAAGTTGTGTTTTTGAGACAAATGATGTTGTCAATGTATTCATTCCTTCTTAACAAAACAGAGGAACACTCAGAACAAACTTGTGGTTAGAATGCACATATTTGGACACTTTCTTAGAATTTTTTTTGTTTATTTCTGCTTATTGTATGGTATGTTGGAAAGGATTTTGATTTTGTAGTCAGAGAAACCGTGAAATTCCAATCTTGACTCTGGCACTTAATAACCTTAAAAATTAGGCAAGTTGCTATTTTAACTTACATAATTCACTGAAAGGAATGAAGAATGTTCTTACTATTACATTTTTAATGGTGCTGGGGATTAAACCCAGGGACTTGCATATGCTTGGCAAGAGCTCTACCACTGAACTATATCCTTAGTCCAAGATTTTGTGTGTGTGTGTGTGTGTGTGTACATGTGTGTGTGTAATAAATGAGTAAATTACAACATATAACTTTTTAATAACAATAATAGTATATAAATAAAAATATATAAAATGCCTTACATAAATTAATCATTGCTTTAATATTCCTTTGCATTTGTTCTTCTTGCCTGTCTCTTTTCTTGTCACCAGAGCATCACATCAGAGTATTCTTTTATGTGTAGAGGAATCAGCACTTTTTAATGACTGAAATTTATTCTCTTTGAAATCTGAGAAAATCAGGAAATATAAAGAACTGCCATCTGAAAATGCTGAATACAGTTCAAAGTAAGGTTTAAAACTAAGCCAAACATCTCCTGTGTTTCAGACAAGCTAATGAAATTCTTTCAAATAACATTGGAAAATATTGCTTCAAAAACTTTACCTGAGTAAGGAATTTAGGGTGCTTTGGAAGTCTTTGCTTAATCTATTTTTCTTTAAAATTAAAAATCAACTTTCTCAAGACTGTTAGAATATAAATATTGTAATTCCATGTTATTTGCTGCATGTGCAGTTCACATGCCCAGATAATACACAATATACCTATCTAAATTATATAGATCCAGAATCTCTATTTATACATATATTGAAATTTTTAATCTTAAGAACCTGAAAAATTGCTTTCGTTCTCCATTCATGTGCTTCAATCAATCTTAAATTTCACTCTTTTAAATTAACTTTGGTTGCTGTCCCAATAGATTAGCACTACATAGCATATATTAAATATGTAAAAAAGGTGCTTTATAATGCATTATCTTCACCAAAAGAAAATTAAGGTCCTCTCAGAGCAACAGAAGGTATGTGTAGAATACTAATAAGTTAAATGTTTATTTTATAGCAATTTATTTCTATCACAAATAACAACGGATTCTTAAAAACATAAAGAAAAAGATCAGCAGAACAAAGCATTAGCTTAAAAGAAAATGTGAGCAGGTGCAGAGTAATGCAGCACTCAGGGCACAGTAATGGTAACCTTTTCCTTTGGGCATTTGTGGTTTACATATTTAGCATTAGGGCAGGGTCTGTAGAAGACTGACTCGTACAAAGAAAACCAAATAGAAGTAAAGGTCCCTGTAAAGGAGATGAATATTGTGTAGGGACTATCTATCATCTTGTGCTCCCAAGATCAGTTCCAACAAGGGGCCATATTAGTATGCAGGCACTTGTGTTTTATCCTTTTTCCAGTTTTTGTTCTTGGAATGTGCTATTCCCATGAAACTCATTAAATCTTTTTTTCTGCAGCTGACACTCCACTCAGGCATGAATAATATGAGGGGTAAACAGAATGTTGATATAAATATGCAAGCGTTTTTCATAAAACATAATATAATACGTAACTAAGAAACTGAAAGACCCTCATGGGCACCAAAAAGAACATTGTACTATTTTGTTACGTGTGGTCATTGGAAATGACAATCAGAATTTTAAATGCTTGTCCAAAAAGCATGTTAGAACTCTTTGAGATTGTCAAGTGCTCATAGAGATAGAAGATATTGATATTGTGAATATTTAAAACATGGGGATGAGAAATTCAAATAGCTATAAATTGTATTTCCTTGATCATTTTTGAAAAAGGGCCTTACATACAGTATAAGTAGGGAGAAAGGAATCACTATTTAATACATTCTTTGGGGTTTATTTGGATATTACTTTGAATGGAATAACCTGAGAGTCACAAACTCATGTAAACTAAAAGAATGGACCGTCCATTTTGAACAAATAATTGTGTAATACATAAGAAAACATGAAAGAAAAAAATAACTATAGACACAACAATCAATACTTATCAGATCAGCATAAATTAATGTTTGATAACATTTGGAGGGAAGTAGAATTCATTCTTTGCCGGTGATAAATGACAATTTGAAAACTTCCTTAGGAGACCAACTTGGAAGTTGCTAGTGAATCTGAAAATGAGCATATTGTTTTCCAGAATATCTCAAAGTGTTATTATAAATTAATAAGGAAAACATAACCAAAAAGAAAAAAAAGAATATGAACAGATAATTCACAAAAATATGATCAAAAATCAAACTAAACCTTATTCATAGTCACAGAGATAAAAGTTTAAATAATATTTTGACACCATTTTACACGCAATAAATTGGTAAATTTGAAATAACGTGACAATAAAACAAGGGGCAAATACATGTAAAAAAATTAATTCTTCTAGGAAAATTAGAGTAACTAGAAATTAGCACAAACCTTTTAAATAGCATTTTGGCAATAGTTTGCAGATTTGAAGATGTGTGCACACTTCTGTGAAGTACTTGAACCTCTAGTGAAATTTTAGCATATGTGTCTCAAGGTACAAGTACAAAATATTCATATAAGTATTTAAAAATAAGATCTGATTAGTTTTTGAGTTCTGTCACCTCTTTTTTGAGTTTTTCTAAATCCAATTTCATGTTGCATTTTATTTAATTTTGTCAATTTCTGAATGTTTTTTAGCTAATTTTGAAGTAATAGGTATAGTTTTAATATTTGTTGTCTGTGTATATATGGACACATGTATGCATCTATCTGGATAATGCCTTTTCTGAGATCTTCTCCTTGTGTGGATGCTATTTCATTCCTTATCTATTTTTACTTTTGGCATTCACCCTTAATATTTTAGTCTTGTTCATTTATGTATGAAATTGTTTTTCGTGAATCTTTAAAGGAAGCTGTACATGAGAGGGATTTTCCAACTTCACAAAACTCCCTCTTGTATTGTTTCCTACAGTAGCTTGCTTCCTGAAATTCCCAGCTCTTCACTCTTCCTCACTTTTGCCAGGACATCCTCTTTCCTTCCTTCTATACCTAAGTCATCTAAATTTGAATTCTTCTCACAGCAGTTCTTCCTGGAGACTGTCCCAGAATGGGACCTCCTCAGGTCAATATCAATAAAGGCAGGTGTTGCCACCTCTTTAGACCTCTTCACTGCAAGCTCTTGCATTTATCTATACTAGGGCGAGGGGTGGCTGCCACAACCCACCCAACTTCAGTTATGGTGGTTATGGTTGCTATTACTTTCCAGTGAACACCTGTCAGCTGTTTGGATGCTCTTCTTTTCCCACTCACCTCTGTCTCCCCATTGCTTTGCTTTCTTCACTCCTCGCCACAGGTACATGTACAGATCTTGTGGCTACTGCCAGTTTATCTCCCATTTATTTGTATTTTTGATGTTTTCAATACACTTTGATCATGGACACCAAAAAAAGAACATTGTACTATTTTATTACATGTGGTCATTTATTACTTTGATCCTCATTTTTTATGTAAAAGTAGCCCACGGATTTGGTTTTGTTAAATAGTTGCTTTATTTTATTTTATGTAATGATTTGGGAATATTGAAAATGTGAGCCATCACTGTAGGCTCCATCTTTTCAGAGATGTTTTAAATAATGATTTTTTAAAAAAATTGGCAATATAGATGTTCATCAAAGAGGAAATGGGATAAATAAGTTGTAATAAGGAACGAACTGCTGCAGTATTTAAAGTGAGTTAACTAAAATATAACAATCAATATGGATAAATCATTTACAACTTTTCTTTTAATATCAATATGACTGAATAAATCATCATCTTTCCTATCTTTTTCTAGAAATAATCTAAAAGCAAAAAGAGAAATTTAAAATAATATATACCCTTAGCTTCATAGAAAACACAAAGCTCAGTGGCTCAAATGATATCATTTATTATTGCTACCACATCTGCAGGTTGACTGGGATCGTCTGTGCAAACCTTCTTCAGGCTGTGGTGACTGTGACAGTTGTGCTTCTTGCTTTAGGTCTCACTTAAGATAGCTCTGCTTCATGTTTCCTATCCTCCTTGGATCAACAATTTAGCCAGGCTGTTGAAATGACAGAGGCTAAACAATGAAACAGGAAATCAAAGATTATTAAGATCTGGGATTGGAACTAGCAGGCCATCATTGTTGCTTATACATAGTTGACCAAATTGTGTCAACATTGCCAAGCTCCAGGTCAATGATTTCAATGGGAAGAGGGCAAATGTTAGGAGAAGAGAAAAAGTGAACCCCCAAATGCAATCTACCAAAACTTGAAAACTCCAATATTTTGCAAACATATGATATAAAACAACAGAAATATTTAACATTTCATATAAATCTTCCCAAAGTAATTGAGCTCAGATAGGAGTTTAATGAATGAATTGGATAAGAAACAATAGAAAAATCACAGGGGTCCAGTGATACTAAATCACAGATAAAAAAACAAATACATTTTCTGTAGATGAAGTTTATTATCAACTTTCAATACTCAGGTCCCTTCTTTGCTACCATAAGAAGCATTAGATACCTCCAAGGTCTTGTTTAATTTTGCAGAGAAGTTGGGCCATAGCTTCATAATGAATCACAGAAAGAAGACATAGATGCAGGAAGCAGTTGTCTCTGTGATAGTAGCAATGAAGCAATCTGTTGTGTATGAAAAATAGCCAACAACTCTGAAGAGAGGTAAAAATTTTAGTAAATGAAGATTGCTAGAAAAATATAAGTATAATGCATCTGAAAATTGTCATCTAAAATTTCACCAATGTTAAAAAATTGTAGCAATAACCTTTGTGAAGCATATGCAAATGATAAATTAGAAACTAGAAAAAAATGATAAAAAAATATAAAAAAACAAATGAGATAGCAGAATTCAAAACTGAAGTAGTAAAAAAAGAGGAGCAAAATCACAAGAATGAGGACAAAACTGAAAGGAACAAAAAGGAAAATAAAAATTATAGAAAATTCCATGAAGAATAAAAGTGAGAAAAATAAATATGGAATAG
Source organism: Geosciurus inauris (assembly GCA_004024805.1). Taxonomy (NCBI): domain Eukaryota; kingdom Metazoa; phylum Chordata; class Mammalia; order Rodentia; family Sciuridae; genus Geosciurus; species Geosciurus inauris. Next base: position 14,583 of record PVHX01015230.1, read on the forward strand.
CATAGAGATCTACAAAGAATAAGAAACAAAAGAATAGATGTAAAGGATTGATAAAGTTGATACAGGATAAAATTTATGAATGAAATCCCTGAAAAATGAAAACCAAAACAATAGTGTTATGGTATACATATTAAGTGTCCCCCAAAGACTTATAAGTTGAAGGCTTGGGGACTATGTAGTAATTTTCAAAGATGGAGTTTATCCACTTATCAGTGTATTAATCCATGGACAACTGAACTGACTACTGGAAGGTGGTGAAAACTGTACGCAAGTAGGGCATGCCTGGAGAAAATAGGCCTGGAGAAAATAGGCCACTGGGGGCATTATCCCTTTTCACTGGCCCCTTTCTGTCTCTGTGTGCTTCCCCATGGCCATGAGTTGAGCAGTTTTTCTCTACCATAGCCAATTTCCATGGTGTTTCTGCCTTGGAGGCAGCCCACCATGGACTGAAACCATGAGCCAAAAAAATTTCCTCCCTTAAGAAAATTTTCTTGAAATAACAGAAAACTTGAATCTATATACTGTCAGCTCATACTTCATTCTAGAAAAATAACTTGTAGCAATCAAAATTGAGATATACTAGTATTCTACAAATTTACTATATTTAGTGATAATGAAATCATCTTTGGGCTAACAGGCAAAAGATCAATTAATTCATGTCAGTCTGGTCATAAGGAAGAGGTTATTAAACACCAATTATAGTGGTGTTGACATTTGTAAAGCAAAACAAGACAAAATAAAAAAGACAAAGAACTAGATTAAAAGTATACAAGAAAATTAATTCAAATACACTAAATGAAGGAGATTAATTCAATATTATAGATCAATCTTATTACTGACACATGTATTCTGGCCATAAATTTTCTTCTGAAAAATTCTCTAAACATATCTTATAGGTTCTTATATATGGTGTTTCAATTATTGTGATTGTTAGATATTTAGTGTCTTTGGTTTATAATTTTTCTTTGTTCCAAGAGTTATAAAGACTTTTTAATTTTAATATCTGGATAGTAGAAGCTTTTGGTTTTCTGATATTATTGATTACTAGTTTCATTGCTTTGTGATCAAGAGAATGTTGAGGACAGTATTTCTATTTGGAAACATTTATGGAACTTTTATTTATGTCTTAATATATAGTCAATTGTTTTTAAATGTTCCGTGGTTGCTTGAACAAATATATTTGCTTGAACAAATGTATTCTCTACCTTCAAATTCAGAGTTTGATGCACATACATATGTAGATACACATATCATGACTTTTAAATTAGTTTATTGGGTTCGATAAGATAGATATAGGTATATCCTTACATATAGCAAATGGTTTTGAAGGGGTAAAAATAAGTCCATTCTTATACTCCATATCATGATAAATTCTAGGTAAATCAAAGATGAAATTTAAAAAAACAACAGAAAATAAGAGAACAAAGGTGACCATGTTCTTATATACCATAACATAGAAGAGTAATAGAATGTGACAAAAGAATGATAAAGTGAGAAAATTAAATGTAGCTCACAAAATTGGCAAAAAGCTTGTCTTCTTTTTTTAATAAGATTTTTAAACCTTTATTTTATTTATTTATGTATTTTGTACGTTGTGCTGAGGATCGAACCCAGTGCCTCACGCATGTGAGGCAAGCGCTCTACCACTGAGCCACAACCCCAGCCCAAGGCTTGTCTTCTTTATATGTTAAGTTTTCCTACACATTGACACACATTTGACACATTTGTGTGTCAAAATTCAATAGCCCAAAGGAAAACTGGGCAAAGTTCACAGAGAAGAAAATAAAAATTGTTTTAAATATATAAAAATGCTTACTCTGTTACATTAAAAGAAATTCAAAGAAAAGTACATCAAAATAAGACTTTTTTTTTTTAACTTTTCCAATAGGCAAAAATACTAAGTTCAACAATATATTAGAAACAAATGTGGAAATTAGTACTCTCATTTATTCCTTTGAAAGTATAGTTTGCAGTGCAGAGCAACTTGGCAATACCAATTCCAATTTTGTATGTATGGACCTTTTGGACTAGCAATCCTATTTCTAAGAATTTATGCAGCAGATACAATCATGCTGCAGCCAGATTTTAAATATAGGTCCCAAAGATCATGCATCACTGGGACGTTTTATATCTTTGTGTAATTCCATTCCCTTGAGTGTGGGTTGGATTGACTGATTTATTTCTAATGCATAAAATATGACAAAAGACATGAGATGTTCCTTCAAAAAGTAGGTTACCAAAAGATTATGACTGTCTTCTTAGGCACCTTCTTTTGCATGTGCTCATTCTCATATTCATTCTCTCTCTCTCTGTCTCTGTCTCTCTGTCTCTGTCTCTGTCTCTCTCTCTCTTTTTAACAGAAACTTTGTTCTGATAAAACCAAGATGCAATGTTGTCCTGTGGAAAGTCCTATCTGGTACCAAAATGGGGAAAGGCTCTGCCCAACAGGCAGTGAGAAACTGAAGCCCTCAATTTATCAGCCTCCAAGGAACTTAATTCTGCCAACAACCATATGAGTGAGCTTGAAAGCAGATTCTCTCCCAGTCTAGCTTTCAGATAAGAACATAGACCTGACCAACTCTTAATTATAGCCTGATTAGTGTTATAGAGACAGAAGAATTTAGCTACATTGTACCTGAATTCTTGGCTAACATGAATTTTGTTATGCTGCAGTAGAGTACTAATATGACTTATGTAAAATTATGTATAGGTGCAATACATATGGCCAACACTATTTGTAATTGCTAAAAAATAAAATGAACCTACATGCCTATCACTAGAGCAGTAGTATATGTTAGTGATCATTCATAAAATAAAGTATGATGCTACTCTAAGGAAGGATAAGGATATATTTTATAAACTGATATGAAAAGACAAACAACATATTTAGTTTAAAAAGCAATAGAAAGAACAGTGTGCATTGCATGCTTCTATTTGTTTATGCACTTAACGTATTTCTGCACAAGAAACTAGTAACCATGGGTACCTATTTTGGAGGACTGAGGTGGGTGGAAACTGGGTGTTGAAAGTACAATGGTGGGAGGAAGGCTTTTAACTCTATAGCATTTTATCCTTATTAATTCAGAACCATGCGAATTGGATTAGCTATTCCACATATTTTTTTAGTGTTTAAACAAGTAAAAAATATAACAGAATTCCATTTACTTTTTAAAAACAAACATAATGTTGAACAAGAAAAAGCAAATTGCATTCTGTGTGGCACTTATATGTGTTTTAATACTAGGCATATTAATAATATAGAGTTTATTGATATTTGCTTCTATAGTAGCATGCAAGGAAATAATACATTCAAAAGCATGCAAGGAAATAATACATTCCAAATTGAGGATCATGGTTATTTCTGGAAACAGAAATAGGTGAATAGTATTGGAGGAGAGGAACATAGGGGGCTTCAATTATAACTTTTAAATTCTTATTTCAAATTAGGCCGTATAGATTGGCAAAGTTCAAAGAACAGGTACATGAAAATATTTAGTGATTTCAGGCACAGGAATTATTTGAGAAAAGTTATTTAAATACATTTTATGTTTTAATATTAACATTAATTGGGATTCTATACAAATCATGTAAAATTTAAAGATGGCTATAAATTGAAGTTATTTCATCTATTTAATAACTTTCATACAAAGAAACATAAAAGCACATGCATCTTTACTATTAGGAGTTATGAAAGTAAAATGTTAGCATGATTAGGACACATTGATTACTAATTATACTACAAAGGCAATTACACTTTATGTTTCTATAAGCAAATCAATCTGAAATATAGCTTAAGCTTACTTTGTAAACACAAAGTATTATAAACCAACAACAAAAGCTCACCCAAACCAAAACAAACAAATATTGTAATATTTCAAGCATAGTGGAGCCAACAATAAGTATATGAGTGAGTATTCATGAGTAATTTTTATAGCATCAACTTGATAAAATGCAGCTATTTTTCTGGAATTCAAGGACCTTCTTGTTCAATCTATTAATCCAGTGTAGTAGTTTCTATAGCACCCCTGAAGGATGGTTTTTCAATTTCTGTTTTTACTCACTTGGTCCTAATTATGCCTTCCAGAGTCATGCATAACTTATTCAATTCCTCATTGTATAAACCCTTTTGAATGTTTGGAGACTATTAAGGTGTCTTCTAAATTTTCCATTTTAAGCTGTATGTGCTTAATCCCTCAACTGTTCTTTTTATGACAAATTTTCTAGGCTTTGGTAAACTATTTCTTATTATGCTTCAGCTTCTTTTAAATTTGTAACTCAAAATTTATAACTACTGTGGAGGAATAATTTGAGAATGAAAATGAAAAAGTCAACTGCTTTCAGGTATTAGAAAGATTAAGCAGCTTGGTGGAGATCATAGTGAATTAAGTTGCCTACCATGGTTCAAAAAAAAAAAAAAACATGCACTAGTCATTAGTTAATTTAAGTGCTATAACAAACAATCCCAAATTCCAATAGTTTAACATGGTAAACATTAGTTATTGCTTACTTTACAGTGAGGATTAGTTTAGGAACTCAGTTCCATGTAATAGTTCAGGGATCTAGGCTCCTTCCATGGGGTGTCCTGACATCAATTATAACATTAAAGTCTTTCTTTGTATCCTTCACATCAGTTTGGCTTCAAGACACTTGAGTATTGATCATCAAATGGGCATTTTTTTTCAGTTTCTATTGCTCAAGAAGACATATGCACTTTTAAATGCATTTGATTAGCTGAACTCAATCACACTGTCAATTTATTGGGAAATGTAATCTACTTGTGTGTTCAGAAAGAAAAAAAATGAGATTTAGTGAACACATAGCATTGTCTCTTCTATACAGGATGACATCTACTAGCTCAAAATTATTAATAGCATGTGGGAATGTTGGCCAAAGTTCCCAGACTTTTTAATTCCTGCAGGTGTGAAAGTTTGGTTTTCTCTTTTAATGTGACATCTTCTGATTTTCAATGTTGACAATTAAATCATTCTTTTAATAATCTTCTAGGAGCCTAATATTATGTTTATGAACTAGATTGAGTCTGTAGGCCAACAGTCTGCAAACATTGATTGTATTGAAATTTCCTGAGTAAATATTCAGGAGAGTCAAAGTATAAGATCTCATCCCTTGTGCATGGCGGGTGCACAGTTTAATAACTCTAACACATTAGCTCATAAGAAGGATTGATGAGTGGTGCTACAGAAACTGAGGGGTGAGGTAAGATTTTGTATAGAACAGTGGTCAGCAAGACCACCATATCTAGTAAACTATGATGTAGACTCAAAGGACACTGGATTCCACAAATCCAAAGCAGAGGCCAGCTACAACCCTATAGTAAAGCTATACCCCTTGTCCTCCTGAAACTTGCAATGTAATTGGAGAGAGGCTGCAAGCAAATAGAAAAGTATACAATACAATACAACCCAGAATTGTATTGTACCATTTGAACCCATCAAAACTCAGAGAGATACATCCTCATTGTGAAGTGTGTTTGATAGCCAAGGCTTTGAGAGGTGAAGGAGGTTTGAGTCGGGGCTTGAATAATTTAATAATAGGGGATATGAGTATGTTCATATAAGTGGAAATGTGGTAATGCAAGGATGGGCAGGGGTACTAAAAAGCTGAATTAGTTCCTGAATTCTAGCCTAACTAGTGTCCTGAGTGTTAGAAGCCAATAATTGTCTCCCAATCATTATTCTTAATTAATGCTCAGTTTTTAGATGGTCACTCCTTCTTGCCTTTAGGTATGACCAGATGCCTGAATTCTAGCTAGTAGATATAAGGAGGGTAGGGTGTGGAACTTCCAGAAAATGATCGTAAATGGCCACTTTTATCCCTCTGTCCTCACTGGTGAGAATAAGCATCTAAACGCTGAAACTTCAGGAATTGTCAGGAACCACAAAGTGGCCTTGAGAATGGAAGACCCTTGGTACATAGCAACAAAATTGAGGAACTTGAGCTCCAAGGCTTTGAACTCCATGAATGAGAGGAAGAAACAGATTTACCTCTTGTTTATGCAACAGTTATTCTGTTTATTGTTATTTTCCCCCCTTTCCCATTTTTTCTGTTACCTAAATTTGAACACATTCCTTTACCTCCTGAGCTCAGAATATTCTTTAAATGAGGGAGGTGAGCTTATTCATTGTCTAAGTAATGTCTTTTTATTTTACATTCTGCATGATTCAGTGGAAACATTTTTTAAATCTGTTTGAATAACTGTGCCATGTTGCAGTTTGCACCAGCACATCTATATAAAACGTGAAAATTCAGCCACTTATGCAGGTTTTCTCAAATAAATATTTCTCACGGAGAAAATGCAATGTTATGTATCACACTTAATTTAGAATATATTCCAATAGAAATTGAAATAGAAAAATGTTCCAATTCTGAACATTCATTGATGTTGCACTTAAAACCAAAAATGTTTAGCAATGATGTTGGAATGTTTATAATTGATATTTTAACACAGGTATTAACATTAGCTGTATTGACATTTCCCCAAGCTTGTTCCTTTGAATCCAAGTCTTAACAAGAAATGACAAAAAAAGTATGCTGAGCTAAAAATTGTTCTAAAATATGACAACTAACAATTGTGTGTATTTATGGGGTTTGATGATTTTTGATACCTACATATACTATGAAATGAATTAAATCAAGCTACTTTTACCCATATTTCCTTCTAAGAGATTCATCAAACATTACAGTAGCAAAAGCCCTGAGCCATTTCAGACAAGCAGATAAACAAAAACATTTATCTTTGTTTAATCAGTTATTTCTACAACATATTTAACCGTAACATTATTTTTCTTCAACAAATGGCTTGGGAAACAGTTTTAGATTGTCTATTTTTCCAAAATCCTGTCTTTATATCCTGCTGCTTCTCCATTTAGGAAAATAAACAAAGCCCCAAGGTAACAGATAAGTTAAAATCAGTTTGCTATTTCACAGCACATTCCACAGGAAAACTGTTTGTAAACCACAGCTTGAGGTTCTCCGAGGAAAACAAGAGCAATCAGTGAGCTCTGCTTAGACATTGTACCCTTAATTTCGCCCTTTGGGCTGAGCTTTCTGGTGGCAAAGCTCAGTTGTGATGCAAAAGTATCATTATCATATTATGAGCATCAGTCAGACACTGACACACACCCTGTTCTTTATGTCTGTGTAGAGCGGTTTTAAGAAGGGAATTTTAGTGGTTGCTTCCAGGCTGTTCCTTGGCCATAAACCTTACAGTCTTACATAGGCAATAAAAGATTTGGCTTTTTAATATCAGTAAAAATGGAAGCAAAAGACTAACTCAAGTGAAAAAAAAGTACAGCACAAAAATAGGCAGTTAGTGCTTGGAAACGCCTCTTTTTTGATATAGCATAATTTTGTTATGGTTGTTGTTCTTTTAAATGTTTTGTCTACCAAGAGAACAGAAATTTTCTACAGGGACTAGGAGATGCCATCTGGTAATTTTAAATTCTATTTGTATTTTTTTTTAAAAAGCTATATTTTTCCCAATTATAAAGTGTCTAAAGATCCATTCTTTTGAGATTCCAGTGATTGTACCCGGGAAACAGACTTTTTTCCTTAATTTCTTTTTAGCATTTAAGAAAATAGGCTAAAAGCTATTTTCATTACATCAAATACCCAAACATTTTGTAATACAAAAGTGTTCTGAGGAACAGAAAGAACACCTGATACATATCCAGAATCATAAATCCATAAATTTTATTGTAGTTCCACATATTTTTGAGAAGTACCCTGAAAAATCATCTTTTGTATTTTCCTCCAGAGACCATGACTATCAAATGCTACAAAGGGCCATGTTATAAACATGGACTTTGAATACATAGAACAGATGGCAGTTTTTATTCTATTCAATTGTTTTACAACTGGGTGAATCAAACATCCAGTAGAATTTTCATTGTAATTTAATTTGCACTTATAATTCTAATTGCATATAATGGAATGCTAAGAACAGTTAACAGAATCCCCTTTATAGAAACATATCAGGAACGATGTGGGATTATTGATTCACAGCTATTATTCCTAAAGAAGGCTCAAAAATTGGTAAGTAAAAAATATGAAACCTTTTCTCAGAAATAATTTGTCAACTTTACATTTCAAAATATATGAATGGTAATGCATAGATGTATTTGGCAATGATTTGCACTGATGTGTGTTGATATGCTAAACATTGAATACATTGTACAAGGGAGAAAGAACATTTGTAGGAGTTAGGACAGGAGACTGCCAGTTTGGGTTTTTAGCGAAATTGAATTCCACTGGGTTGTTATAATAACTTTACAAGGAAGGGACTATTTTTGTTTATTTTCAGAACCTATGCACTTTACATGATTACAAAATGTGATAATGCATATGTGACTCAGACTGAAAATACATTCAGCTATAAACCTCAGGGCTGTCTTTTCAGCCTGAATTCAAATGTTTTCTTGCCCACAGCAGTATTTCATGAAGTCCTTGAACTTATGAACTTATTCCATTCTACATGGCTGGTTTAACATGAGACACATTTGATTGTTTTTCCAAACGCCTGCTGATATTAATTTGTGTATATAGTTTTAAATATTCTGTTTTGAAATCCAGCATAACATTTCATTTCAATCTACTGATTTAGTCCTCTAGGGAGGACAGAAACTATTACATTTTCAAAGCTTCCAGCGTTTTTCCTATCTCTAATAGAAATAGCCAATTGAAAATAACCACTGTGGTTTCCCCAGGGAGTCTAGCTGTGCCCTATTACATAACGCCCATTTTCTGAGACATAATATAATCATAATTAAACTTGGACTTTTAAAATTGCTATACTGGCCTTTACAGATGACTGTTTTTATCAGAATAAATTCTAAAGGTTTCAAAAGAAACAATGAGGCCCTGCTTGTTGTTATTGTCATACTCCTGCTGTTGTAAAACATATTACTTTCAGTAAGGGGATTTCACAGATAAGACATTGTTTAAGAATCAAAGATAAAAATGTTTAATAATATGTGTGTTAAATTACAATCCTAATAAGATGAAAATAAATAAAATAAAAGTCCTCCTAAAATAAAAAACAGTTAACTACTAGCTTCCATAACAGAAAACATCAAGTGTGATTTAGCTCTTAATAGCTTAGAATCATTTTCATTGAGCATTGATTTTCTGCTTCATTTTAATATTTTTTATCTCCTCCTTTTCTGTTATTCAGTTAATATATACATTTCAGTTTGTCAGTGCATGCTGAGCACATAGGAAGTTTTTAAATAAATTTTGTGGAAAAATGTATGAATTCTGAAGTAAAGCTTCCATTTCACTTCCTTTAAATTTGATATTTTTAGGGAAATAAGATAACCAAGCTTGCTGGAAATGTGCATTCATTATATTGAATGTATAAATTAAACTTTTAGTCAATATACAAGATGCTCAACTCTTAGAATACTAGGTACTTTAGCAGTTTGGAAGATTCTCCACTTGTTATCTGATTCTTAGATTTGTTGAAGATGTTGAAGTTGCCAAAAGATTGACCAGTGAGTAAATCAGATATTCTTGTTAGCAAAAAAAAATGTGGAAATGTGCTCTTGGGCAATAAAGCTGCTATAAAACATATGCGTTGACTTGAATGGTTATCGTATTTAATCTTTGTTAGAATAGATAAAAAGTCACACATACACATAAAGATGTGCTTTCTTGCCAGGCAGAGTGGCACATGCCTGTATTCCCAGCAACTCAGGAGGCTAAGGTAGGAGGATCTCAAAGTCAGCCTTAGTAACTTAGCAAGGCCCTAAGCAACTTAGACACTGTCTCAAAAGAAAAAAATAAAAGAACTGGGGATGTAGGTCAGTGACAAAAAATCCCTGGGTTCAATCCACAGTACCCAATAAACAAACAAACAAGCCAAACCAACAAACAAAAAGACTTCTGTCTTTCTATGTGTAAATAACAGTACCCTGAAAGGATAATACAATATATGTCGAGATAATATTGTATATGTTGTGAACTGTAAGATTAATAGACATTCTATTAGGACATCTCCAAATTTCTTTATATATATTCGCAAACTATTGTCTATGATTTTGTTCTTACTGATATTTCCTTAGCTAAATAAGTTGATACTTTGACCACACACACACACACACACACACACCAAATATATGTTATCTGTTTCATAATGTCTACATTGTAGAGGACTTAGATGCATCTCTAAAACTCATTTGTTTTTGTACAGTTGGCCTGTATTCTCAGTCCTCATTGATGTTGCCTTCATTAGTAGAAAACTAGAAACAAACACAAAACAAGCAATGTCACATAATTACAATCATTTTTAGAAAATATCTGGATACTAGGGCAATAACCTTTTCTTACAACTTGTTGGATATTTTATAAACATGTAGTCACATTGGATGATTTTTGTATTTCTCTTTGTAAACTTTTCTGTAATAAAGTCGTAAGAATTAATACTAATGATTTAATGATCTTAATTTTATTTCATGGTTTGTCCTGAAATATTTAAATAAAATGACAGATAATTTATAAATGTGTTTTTATTTTTTAATTAATGTTAGTGCAATTTGTTTTATGAAGAGTAGTATGGATGGGTTCTGTGGTACTGGTGTAATGTCTAGCTTACGGGCTGTCTTAGATTTAGATGGCACCTGCCTAAAAGTTGGAAAGCTTATTGCTTATAAAAACTCAAATTGGGGTAGCTTCTTGGATCTGAGGATATAGTCTGTGGTTTTAAAATAATTTTGCCAATTTAAAAAATATCTATGTTTCAATCTGTATGTTTGTGATGAGTAGTAATTTTCTTATCAATAGACTTAAATTCAACAACTGAAAACTCAAGACTGAGAAAGAAGGGACGTCAATTCTCTATATTCTAAATAATGCCCCAAATAAGTAAGAGGCTATGGTCTTCTTGGTCATTGATTACAAGGTAGACAAATAGCTCAGTCACTTCCCATCATTACCCTGGTCTCCATGCTACACTCAAATCCATTTAAGTAGAACCCCTGGGAAGATGGAGAGTAGAATTTATCTAACCTGTGAATTACTAGCCCATGGAGAAGTACCAACTTTTTACTTCATGCTATAAGAATGGGAACATGGTGATTACCAAATTCAAGAAAGAAATCCTCAAGAAATGTCACTCCTAGAAAGCAGAAGCCAACAGTCATGTCTTATACTCCAGTTTAACATTTGTACATGCAGCATATTTGATTTGTACTGATATGTACAGATAGGTAAGAGAGAAATTATAAATATAAATCAAATATGATTTATTAAAATTTTCCCATATTTATAGGTTTAATACTTATTTTTTTCTAGGCCAAGTTATAATTTCAGTAAGATATATTGTTCATTAATGCAAACATTTTCTTTATCATGAAAATAACCATAACAGTGAGATTTTATTTGAAATATATAAGTAACAATTTATTAGAAACTAATCTCTTAATGGGATAAAAATATTTGAAAACATTAGTTCAGATATTCAGATTCATATATGACTTTTTGTTAGAATGCAACAACCTCAGCATCAATTCCATTTCTATTTTTCATTGTTATACTTGTACAGGCCAAAAAATATTTTCATAAATTTGTAGTTAGTACAATATTTTTTAATATAAATATTACCAATTGTTTCAATTTCTTCTATGTTACATCAAAAATAACATGGTGTTCTGTTAAAAATGTTTTTTATAAAACATTAAAACTGTTAAAACAATTAGGCTCTCCTTCAATTTTATATAAAAAAAAAAAGAATTAAAAAAATGACTTCCAAAAGGATTAGCTATAGAGTAGTTAAAATCATTTATTTTCTCTATGTCTGGGTTGTATTTTAAAATGGTTACCAAGACTTATCAACTGACAATTATTTGTTACTGTTACTCTTTCACTAATGGCATCTAGTTAGCTGAAAAAATAGCTAAGACATAGTATCATCTTTATTGTATGCTAGTCACTGTTGTAAGAAGTTTTATTGTACCATATGAAATTGCTGTCTTTGTTGATTAAAAAAATGGTTGAACATAAAAATTTCATAGATTTTAAATTGTATATCAACCATTTAATCTCACCATGATTTTATAAATAGATATTATTGATATCTGATCTTAAAGAGGAAAATTGAGCCATGAGCTACTTGCCTAATAGCTCTTTGGTTGAAAGTGATGAAGCCCAGGATTTGAGTCCAGGCAGTGTGACTTTGGTTTGTACTCTCATCTGGTAAATTAAATCTGCCCCTAAATATACTAGGAAAGTTTTGGAAAATGAAAACATTCTAATTTCAAAAAGGGGTTTCGTTAATGTAGACGTTTTCTTTATCATAAAAATAACCATAACAGTAAAATTTTATTTGAAATATATAAGTAATAATTTATTAGAAACAATATTGCATTTTAATTATGTTTTTATCTTGGTAAGCACTTGAAGTATACTTGTAAAAAGTTTAGAGTTACATATATGGCTAAATTTAGCTGTCAGCTGGCCTCCATTGTCAAATCAAAAAGCTGTTGTAAAAAATTCTTTGTGACAAAAGAAAGTTTAACTTCATTTTTCTATTCAAATAAACAATCAATATTCATTTTGAAAATTGTTAATGAAGTTACTGAGAAACAGAGTATGGATAAAATCCTCTTAATATCTTAATTGACAAGATTAATTTATCCAATTTTATAATATTTAATAAAATTCTAAATGTGTTTCTCTTTACTTTTTTATAACAATGCAATGTAATATACAGCTTATATCTTTTTTTTTGGTACTGGGAATTTAACCCAAGATCACTTAAACACTGAGCTAGATTCTCAGCCCTTTTAATTTTTTAAATTTTGAGACAGTTTTGCTAAACTGTTTAGTGAAATCACTGGGATTACAGGTGTATGCCACAGCTCCCAGCTATAGCTTCTATTTTAAGTCATTTGTGAACTTAATAATATTTTACTACTAAATATGTGTACATTCATGTTTCAAATTCTGATGCTTGATCAGTTGCAAATATTACAATAATGTGTAAATTCACAAAAACTCTAATAATTTTAATAACTATCATGATTAAACTATTCTTGTGTACTAAAAGAAATAGAATTTATGCATAGCTCAAAACTAACTAGTCTGGCAACTAAAATATACTTTAATTTTGTTAATGAAAAGTAGAAAAACATAGTCATTTTATCAGATGAAATAAAGAGAAAACTAACTAATAAGGGCAAATATTCCATGATCTGACTTGATAAAATAGATTTTAATTACCTTGTTGAATAATACAGAATAAGATATAAAAAAACTATAAACATTTCTCCATGGACTTAATCCTATGTATCTTGAAGATTTTGATGGTCTCAGAAATATTCTATTTATATTAGAATAATCTACTGCAATAACCTACATTGTTTTGACTTTTCAATGCCTTTCTTTTCAGCTAGTTTTTGTCCTAGGGCTGAGTATTGAGAATAGCTGAAAAGAACTGCTTGCAGTTAAATACATGATAGCAGCTCTCTTCGGTATTCAATATTTGTTAGTCATACACTATTCACTTTGTTTTTGTGGAACTCCCCCCAAATTAGTACTTCCTCTGACAATAGGAGGAAACTGGAAGAAGTAACGTCTGTAAGAAATAACTGTCACTACTAATCTGTTTTAAATGCCTTCAACTGTAATTGAAATAGCTATATAATAGGGAAAGACACAAGTCCTAGGATGGTTTACATTTCCTTGTTTATCCATTAAAAATGATTTATTTTTTAGACAGAGGTTTTGAGGTGTCCCTGTCCTCTATGAAGTGGGATAGAAGACTTAGGGAAGGGGAGGTGGAAAAGGGGAAACTGACTTCAGTTTCTTTGACACATTCATTCTCAGACTGGTCCTGGGGAAGAACACATATGAAACCAAGTATGTGAGAGTTGGTACTTTTAGAACTCTTTCCTTTTTATTTCTTTTAAAGTCTCAGTGTGACAGGGGTTTGCATACCTGATTCTGAAGACTGAAAAAAGGAGTATTGTAAAGACAGGATTGGAGAACACTAAAACTCCCTATTTATACCCAACCAGGTTTGGACTTCTCAATAAACAGATGAATAGATGGATGAATAATTAGATAGACACATATGTATATATTAATGTGCTTTATGTCATGTGACAGTCTTGTAATTCCAATGCAAATTTGTATTTATGGTTTTATTAGACCCAGATATAAGACTGTGTTCAATAATTGCTGTGTTTTCTAGTCTATAGCCCATAGCCATTTGGTGCTCCATGGATGTCTTCTCAACAGACTGCAAGTTTTCAGGTCTGAGATATCCTGGCTACTGGGCTTAGTTAAGAACCCAGGCCATCAGAGCCATTCTTGGGTGGGTCACATCACAGCTTATCCACTTACTAGCATGGATACTTGAGAAAGTTATCTTCCCTTTCTGATTCTCAATTTTCTCATCTGTAAAATGAAAATATAATGTGATGTAAAATGCTCAATTCCTCTTTGTTTTTGGTACTGGGGATTGAACTCAGGGGTACTCGATCACTGTGCCACATCCCGAGCCCTATGTTTTATGTAGAGACAGGGTCTCACTGAGTTGCTTAGTGCCTCGCTGTTGCTGAGGCTGGCTTTGAACTTGGCGATTCTCCTGTCTCAGCCTCCCAAAGTGCTGGGATTACAGGTGTGTACCACCACTCCCGGTTTCACTTCCTGTTAAATTGAACTAATTACAAGAAAGATTTCATTCACCCATAAAATTAGTAAGCCAAAAGATGCTATTACGGAATAACAAAGACTCCTAATTATGCTGTTTGAATTCTGGATATAATTAAGTAAAAGTAATATAAAATACTTCAGAGCTAATTGTACTAATTTTATTAGCCATCATGATCAAATTTTTCCTATATACTTAAAAAAATGAAAAAACTTACATTGCTAAAACTGATCGATCCAGAAGCTTACATATATTTTTTTAATAAATCTAAAATATACTCCTTTTATAAGATGAGACTAGATTAGGATTAATTCTAATTAGAATGAGTATTTCATGATATAATTTGATAAAATAAGTTTTAACTACCAACCTACATTTTCATTAAATCAGATTTCTTAGGAGCCCAAATTGTTCTTTTCTACTGATATTTCTGCCCACTAGAAATGTCCTAGTAGAGAATATGTAGTATGCAAAAGAAGAAATCAGCAAAAGTCAATGCAAGAGAAGAATAAACAAAATTGTTCTACTCTTTTGTGGAACAAAGGGAAGATACTTTGGCTACATGGTAAGTACTGTATACTTCTAATTTAGATACATCTCTTGTAAAAAATATTGAAAATAATTGATAAAGAGATGTGTTAGCAATATTCATCTTATAGATTGGATGTTGGATGTACCCCAAAGTCCCACGTGTTCAAGGCTTGGTCCCAAGGTACAGCTATTGGGAGGTGGAGGAACCTTAGGAGGTGGGGCCTAGTGGGAGGTCCTTAAAGTGATTTCATCTTGCTATCAGAGGGAATCTAGGTCCTTGGTCCTTCCTCTTCCTCTTTTGCTCCCTGAGCCATGTGGTGAGCAGTTGGCTCTACCGTTTGCTCCCATCATCTGAGACTTAAAATCAATGGGTTCACCCAATCATGGACTAGAACTTCTAAAACTGTGAGCTCAAATAAATATTTTCTTTTTATAAGACAATCATTTTAGGGAATAGTTACAGTGGTGGAAAGCTGACTAACATGATCCAGATCAAATTCACTATTTATACTAATTGATACATAGTCAGTGATAAAATATAGAACATGGGTGAGCATGATGAGTACTAAAAAAGAGAGAACAACGTAGAGCGTGGAGTTTTCCTTATATCTTCTGTATTCACATAAGACTATCCCTTAGAACAAACTCCACAATTCTCAATGTCTTAGTACAGTAGGGATTGCTTTCTCACATCTCACAGGACACAGGTCAGCTGTTCTTCATGGTTTTCCAAAGAGCTAGCTGTTTTCATGCAGCTCCACCATCTTGTGAGGTTTTAAAGTCTTTCATTAAGTTCTCTACACTGAGTTCTCTATACCCAGATAGTAGGCAGGAAGGAGATTTCATTGCAGGATTTAGGGGCCAATCTTGGAACACAGCACACATATCAGACAGGCCCATATTAAACTGACTCAAAGTTGGTCTCAAGACTGTTTCATAAGGAGCTAGAAGCCAGCCAAAAAAGGAAGAGAATATCAATATTGGTCAAAAAGTGATTAGGTTCTGCCTATCTACAAAAATTCAGGAGACTTGTTTTAAATTCATAGAATTTTTTTCCTGATAGGGTAATAATATTATGTTTTACAAATGTTTCCGTTATATTAACTTACTGTTTTTATTTAAGCAAAATTTATATTAATTCATTAATTCTTAACTCCATGAGAATTTAAATAATCTTATATATATTGACTAAATCCTATTATGACAAAATTAATTTTAATAGGTCAATTAATTAATTGTCAGCAAGTTCAACTTGATGACATTCAAATTCAAATTCCCAAAAGGAAAAAAAATCTACAAATTATAGTTTTTCATAATATGCAAATAAACAAGCATCAAAATCTTAAGACTAATAGAAAAATAGCAAACTATTGTCATAAAGACAAAATCTCCTAAGAGATGTTCTTGAAAACAAATTAGTACATTTATGAATGATAAAGTATAAATCTTATGATGATAGAATTTAAGAAGAAAGGCCCTTCATCCAAATCTTGCTAACATGTCTTAATAGTTCAATGGTGTCTTACTTATATATCTATCCTTTAGTCACCTATTCTGTTATTGAACAAGATATTAAGGCCTGGCTGGTTGCTCTATATTTTTGGAACAGTTAGGTTAGGAATGTTAAGTTCCTTATCCTCTCAAAACTCTAGTTACTACCAGGCACAGAGGCACACACCTATAAATCCCAGTGGTTTGGGAGGCTGAGGCAGGAGGATTCCAAGTTCAAAGCCAGCCTCAGCAATGGCAAGGTGCTAAGCAACTCAGTGCAACTCAGTGAGACCCTGTCTCTAAATAAAACACAAAATAGGGCTGGGGATGTGCCCCAGTGGTTGAGTGCCCCTGAGTTCAATCCCCGGTACCAAAAAAAAAAAAAAAAAAATTCTGATATTTATCAGCAGATCCTGAATATCTGGAGCTGAACTTCTAATTTTTTACTTCTAGTGAAGTAAATTATGGCCCAAGCAGAAAAGTATATGCTTTACCTGAGGTTCAAATATTAGTTAGACCAAATATTTTAAATCCTGTATTTCTCCGACTTAAAAAAATGCAATCATCATATGTCCACAAAACTGCTTAACATCAGCAAAAGTTAAACTAACACTAGATTCTTATTTGTTTCGCTTTAAAGATCAGTGCAAATGCTGAGTGTAGCGGCACACACCTATAATCCCAGAGGTTTGGGAGCCTGAAGCAGGGGGATTACAAATTCAAAGCCAGCCACAGCAATTTAGTAAGGCCCTAAACAATTTAGCAAGACCCTGTCTCAAAATAAAACATAAAAGAGGCAGGGGATGTGGCTCAGTGGTTAAGTGCCCTTGGGTTCAAGTCTTGGTACAAAAAACAAAAAACAAAACAAAATAAAACAAAAAACAGGGAAGTGAGTCTATCAAATAATCTATCCTCTAACATCCTTTAAACCAGGCATGGCGGCATACCCCTGTAATCCCAGCCTTTTGGGAGGCTGAGACAGGAGAAATGAGAGTTCAAAGCCACCTTCAAGCAATGTCGAGGTGCTAAGCAACTCAGTGAGACTCTGTCTCTAACTAAAACACAAAATAGGGTGGGGATGTGGCTCAGGAGTCGAGTACCTTTGAGTTCAATCCCTGGTACCAAAAAAAAAAATCCTTTAAAATATTTTTGTATTTGTACTTTACTCTCCACCTCAAAACCTTATAATTTCTGGTTCTAATTCAATGTATTTTATCAGTTTAGTCTTCAACATGACATTAACATTCTAATGTTCAAATTCCCTGCTGATATAATAGGGATAGTTATGTCAGTTAATCAAGATTTAATAAAATATTAATATGATAATAAAAATGAGCAATAAACTCTTTATAAACATAATAGCTGCCAACAATGTCTTACTATTCTATCTTTTTTGTGTGTACTTCAGATTTTATTTTGGTTTGGGTATTGTCTTATTCATTGGTAACTCATTTTACTCAGTAAGTCAAAGGACAAATCAGATACATTCACCAGCACTAATTAAATACCTATTATGTAATAATTTGATGCTAGATACCCTCTGAAGAAAGGTGACTTGGGAGGCTGAGGTAGGAGGATTGCAAGTTTGAGGCCAGCCTCAGCAACTTAGTGAGACCATTACTCAAAATAAAAAATAAAAGAAAAGTTAACTGACAATGTAGCTCACTGGTAAAGTGCCACTGGGTTCTGTACCCAGTAATAACTTAAAAAAAAAAAAAGAAAGAAAGAAAATCTGAAGGCCAAATAGGAATTATCAAAGTGAAGGAGAACAGAATGAAAGAATGATCTAGAAAAATGGAGTAATATGTGTAAACAGAGTGGGTGGGCACCAGGCATAAATCAATTAGAAAACTGAAAGCCCTAGGGACAGTGTAGGGACTGGTAAGAGAGGAGGAAGGAAAGCTAAAGAGAGGCTAGACTACAAAGGACCTTGTAATTTGAGGTAACTGGAATTTATTTGGGGAGCAATGGGCATATAAAATTGTGTTCCCAATTTCTCTCTTATCTCTGACACACATATTCTGTCCCTGGGTGATATTTGGCATGAAGACCTCTGGGGGCTTTCTCAGTGGCTGTCATGCTTCTGTTGTTACTACTGCCATGACTGTATCACTTGGGCTGCCAGAGTGCACATGCACACATTTAATTATACTCTACTGGCTTCGGTTTCCTTTTTTGCTGTACAAATTGGACAATCTACAATCACACGGAATATGGGGCTCTCTGAAACTTAAAAGTGATGTTATTATTTTGCAGCTTCTGGACCATTGGACCTTATGGTTCTATTTTCTCAGTAACCTATGAAAATTCATTTCTGCTTTGCTTTCCCAAACGTAAGTTGTTGCTAAGTAAATTTCAATAGAGGAATATTAACCTCCAGGAAACAACATTGACTCAGACACACACATACACACACACACACACACACACACCTATTTCAAATCTTTATTTATTTATTTTTTTAAACATTTTTTAGTTGCAATATCGTTATTTTATTTATTTATTTTTATGTGGTGCTGAGGATCGAACCCAGTGACTCACGCATGTGAGGCAAGCGCTCTAGCACTGAGCTACAGCCCCAGCCCTATTTAAAATCTTTAAATACTTAAAAATCTTCAATGACTTCCTGTTACACTGAAGATAAACTCCATCTTACTCTATGTGGCTTGTGAAGCTTTACTATGACCTTGTAAGTCTTGACTACTTTTTTCACTTGACCCTTAGTCACCACATACGGGCGAGCTGGGGTGAGGCAGGCAGAGAACAGAAGCAGAAAAGTGTTCCATACAGACTTCACAGCATATAAAAATAGCTAGAGATAAAGATGAGAAGAGCATATACCCATCTAAATTTCTGAAAAAAATAAAGCCATTTCCAGGTGTCGTTTCCTTTGTCTGCAATGACTCTCTGCCTCCTTGTTTCCTGCCTGATCCTTGTCCATTCCTGCAGTCCTAGCTTGAAAGTCATCTCTTCCAACCAGTGTTCTCTGGCTTGCCTCCCTGACCCACCCTTTTTGAGAATGATCATGTGCTCTCATAGTCCCACGGTACGTTTTTATAGTTGACCCCTTTCTCTTCTTCTTACTAAACTATGAGCTCCCATGATGATAATCTCGCTCCTGTTTTATTCCTATTAGCCAGCAGAATTCCTGCCATACAGCTTGTGCCTAATAAATATCTGCTGAATGAATAAATGGAAATAACTATCTATTTAGTACCAACTATGAACTAAGCCATTATCTCACTTCAGCCTCCAATAAACCTGTAAAGAATTATTGTTATGTTCTCCATTTTATACATGAGGAAACTGAATTTTGGAATAAGAAACTTGACCAAAATAGCTAATAAGAGATAAGGCAAAGGCTGAAAACTCTGGCTCAAAAGTCTGAGTTCATAACCTCTATATTATAATTTCTTCCTGGCCTTTCCTTTTGTATTTACCCCTTTGTCTTTGTTGATCTAAGATGAACAACGTATGTGGCCCACATTAAGGTCTCGCGTATTGACTGGTGAAATTTGTACAATCTTAAAACATCTTGAACTTTCTTTTCTCCATTTCTCTGTTCTCTTGGATAATATTAGTTTCACATGTTCATTATCAGTGTTTCCACTTGTGTTTTCATCATTTGTATTTTCATAGCATGTGCTTCAAATTCTGTTGATTAGACTTCTTGGTTCATTTTTGTTAAAAGAGGAGGTTGAAGATAATTTTAAAGTAGACACAAAATAGTTATGCTCTTTTGCTCTTAATAAATCTCTTTGATTGCTTAATAATGATTCTAACATCACTTTTTAAACTGATGATCCATCTTCAAAGAGAAATCTGGAGTGGATTGTGCCCCTTCCTTTGCAAGCTTCCCTATTGTTATCTTTCTTAAACAGATTATATGTATTTTTGACAGCCAAAAAACAATAGGAACAGCTAAGGAGTTTAACAGATAATACTCAAGAGTCATCTAATCATGCTGTCCTTCAGAATAACAAATGGAGAAAAGTGTCCAAATAGATGCCAGTCCTTTTTGATTGTCTCCATCATGCACTCTAGTTACCCAGGATGTAGCATAGTAGTTGGTTTGGAGGTTTAGAAATAATACCAGAGAGAAATTACACACCTAAATGTTAGACAGATTACATTAAAAATATCCCAATAGCCAACACATATTCATTTTTTAAGTTTTCTTTTCCACAGTGTTTTGAATAAATAAATGAGACATCTGGCTTCATGTTCTAGATAAATTAAGTCATTTCTTTCTCCATATATTTCCTTCAATTTGTAACTAGATTTTGGCTGAAATCTCTGTGTTGCCTTTGAAGCCCAAATATTATTGCCCAATTCCTTGTTACATAAGAAAAGCTCTTATTTTGATAAGCTGGCTTTAAGTTTCATTTCCTAGTTTAATTTCATACCCACCCGCCTCACCACCAACACATACACACACACACTCATAAAAATTGGCAGCAAACTTGATGTTAGGCAATCAGTTACACATTATGAAAATTTTTTTATGACAAAGAACATTTCTTTTCCTTTTCATTACTTGTTACCATGATAATAAGGTCATTTTAATATATTTAAAGTATTTAAAGTATTATAAGTGAGCTCCATATAGACGTTTTGGTTTGTGAATATGAAAAAAGTCGCATAAATTCCATAACAGAATTTAATCCTATAGAAGAATTAAAGTGACCTATCAAGGATATTGGTAATTTAAGTATGTATAACTTTTATAACTTCATAACTGCATTGATGAATTTTTTTTCTAATGGGAAATTGACATGCAGAGGAAAAATAAAAATAAAAATGAAACAAGAACTTGAAAAAAAATGATTGGAGTTATTCCCTAAGTTGCTCCCTTCAAGTTTTTCTTCAATAGAAGCAACTAAATGCTTCACTTAACTAGAAACAAGTTTAGATCTCCCCCTCCCAGCAATAAAATGAGGTTGGTGAGTGAATCTCCTTTCTTATTTGGCTGAAGGATGAACTAGAGTTGTTGAGTGTCTTCCCACCCATTGGAATGTTATTTGTTTTAAACTACTCTTTCATCTGCCTTTGTCTCCTTATCTTTATTGAAGTTATTGTGTGGGCAAAGAGAAGAAATTTCAAAATTGGAGTTCACAATTACATTTTGTGTACTATTTCATTTTAGGAACTTTAAGACTACGTTTTAAGCCATAAAAATATCATATTTTCCAGAAACCCTTTTGCTAAATCAGAATGAATCTGCGGTGTTCCCCCAGGCTCAGATTTTAGCTCAGCATGTACCTAATGTAGTGATAAAGTGCCCTGTGAAAACGCTTGAACTTGGCACTTGTCAAGTTTTCATAATATCCAAGACACCAGATGTATAAAAGTCATAAGCAAAAATTTTAGTAATTCTAATGCTTACTTGTAGTTAGAAATTTGGGTCTTAACAAATTCTAGGTAAAAATAAGAATTGTGTGGGGGCTGGGGTTATGGCACAGTAGTAGTGTGCTCGCCTAGCATGCCCGAGGCACTGGGTTCGATCCTCAGCACCACATAAAAATAAAATAAAGATATTCTGTCCACCTACAACTAAAAAAAATTAAAAAAAAAAAAAAAGAATTGTGTGGTCAACAGACCACATAACCAGCATAATATATAATTATTTTTAAATCATGGGCTTTTAGATTTCTCTCCTCCCCTCCCCTCCCCTTCACTCCCCTCCTCTCCCCTCCCCTCTCCTCTTCTCTCAAAATTAACTTATACTAGTGGTGTCTGATCCTAAAGTGGGAGAATTGATAGGATGCCCATATTTTTTTTTTTCTTTTCATTCTAGTTCCACTCTGCTTTCTTTCCTTTTCCAGCATCTTTTCCTTAGCATTGAGTATTCTGACTCCAGTTTCTTTCCCTTCCCTCATGCTCTTTCTTGAGTGGCTTTTCACACCTTTCCATTTTCCTCACTCTCCTCTCCATCATTTTGCCTTTTCCACTTACTAGAATGTTTCTCTCAGATAATCTTGTCAATAAATCGTAGCTGAAGGTATTTAAAATTTCATCTTGAACAGCATATTAATCAGACTGTTATTCACAAACTATGATATAAAAATGTGCACTTAAAAACTAGTGTTTTGTCAAGCTTAACCATTGAGAAGATTGTGATTACCCTGTTCTTCAAATTAATTAAAATATAATTTATCATTTGAAAGAGTACAAACATTGTATGCATACTTAAATTAATTTATTTTGAAATTACTGATTATAAGATTTTAGGTATATTAATGAAGCTGAAGAGTTTGGGGACTGATTTTTTGGAGAGTTGGTTGTGCAAGGGCTTCACTTCTATCCTGAAATAGTTTGGCATGCTACTGCCCTGATGTACTTGAACCGTGCAACAATCCTGTGGAGTAAGATTATCAGCTTCAGATTAAGGACCAGAAATTGCACCACAGGAAAGTTAGTAAATCTTCCAAGTCTTCACACCTAGTAAGTGTCAGTACTAAGATGCAAACTGAGACTCCATGGTAAGCTTTTCATATGCTTAGTGATCAATCAATAAGCTTTGTGTCTTAATTTTAAAGGCCAATTCTTTACCAGGAAGCTCTGACCTGTGTTGGATGCTAACTATTTTATGCCTCACTATCTTGCTGGCTGCGCTACAATTTTCTAATCCATCTGCATTCTCTTGCTTACCTATACCCTGCACTTGCTCCAATCCAGACTCCTTGCCTTTGCTGGACTATGGATTCACTCATGCTCTCCCCTTGGCCTGAAATAGAACTTTCCTTAACAGTCTATTCGATACAGTAACTTGAAACAAGATGAGGCTGGGGATGAGGTTCCATGGTAAAGCACTTGCCAGGCGTGAGGGAGGCCCTGGGATTTTATCCTCATCACCACAATAAACAAACAAAAACACACACATACACACACACACACAACATGTGCTCATGAGTCCAGAAGTAGTTTTGTCTGTATTGTAGGCATCTAACTTTGCTTCATATAATCTTTTGTCACTTTTCTTGCTTTTAAGCCCTAACCTTCATTCTGAACATTCAGAGGAACACACAGCCTCCAAATCCTGAAACATTTCAGATTCCAAAGAGGAAATCCATTCATTTATTTTCTTCTCCACAAATAGTTAAATTCAGCCTTTCCTTTCTCTCATTTGTCTCCCACAGACCCATCTTTTTCCATTCTCTCATTTGCTTTATTCTCTCTAATTCTCTTTGTACTTGTAGATTTTTTTCTTTTTCTTTCTTTCTTTTTTTTTTTTTTTTTTTTTTACCACCACCACTACTCTCATGATTCTCTTTCAGTTGTGTTTCTCAAAGGAGAAAAATGGGTGTAGGTATTCAACTTATCCTAGTTTATTGAAAGTTTAAAATTATTTTTTAAATAAGAAGATAATCAGCTTGGCATGAAAATCATGGTCTTTGAAGTCAGATTCTCCAACTTATTCAAGTAGAGGTACAGAAAGAAAATGATATTCATGGTAAGTTAGATAAGCTAGACTCAGAAGGTCCTATGATTTCTTTCATTTGTGGAAACTAGAGAGGAAAAAGAAAAAAAAATTATGTGTGCATTTGTGTGTGTGTGTGTGTGTGTGTGTGTGTTGCAAGATCTCATGAAAACAGAAGGGAGACTAGTAGAGTATAGAGGAAAGAGGTCAGGGAAGGGAGGAGAGACAGTGAGGAGATATAGAAGGAGTAAAATAGACAAATTACACGATGTGCCTTTATGAATATATCACAGTGAATCCCACTATATAATTATACAGCACTAATAAAAATAAATAAAATATAAGCTAAAGGGGGAAAAAGAAAATAGATTTGAATACTATGCTATAGTGACTGGACTGGAGTAGACAGTTTCTGACTCCTTCATCTGAGGGACAGGTGATTAGTATCATGGTTCACCTATAATTCAAGGAATCGTGGTTCTGAAACTGAGCATTAACAAGGTTTGAGTTCTGAGTGTTGCTTGGTAGCTGCAAGGGTTGGAGCAAACTCACTTATCTCAAAACTCTATTTGTAAACATGGGGATTAGAATTCCCACTTCTTGGTACTCTTATAAGAATCACAGAAACTGACATTATCTTTTAAGTGCTGAGCACAAAGTGTACAAATACTAGAAACCAATTACTGATTGTCTGGTCCTTCCTTCACATCTTCCCCAACAGACCATAACTTACATAATGTGGGTGCTCATATATTTGTTAAATGAATGACTAAAGTATACACTACTGGAATCCAGTGGGGGATAATTTGCCGTCAGTGGAACTTGTATACAAGAGAGAAAGGTTAAGAGACTGGGAAGAATGAAGGAGAGGGCCAAGAGATTAAATGGTTTTGCATTGAAGTGGTGGCAGTGTCTCTTGCTATCAGAATTTTGGGAAGAATAAAGGATACTGAAGTGCCTTACTCCCAGTTAAAACAGAAGAGTTGCGGTGGCTATTTAAAGAAACTTTATTTTTTCTGTTTTGCATTATTTATGTCTGTTCTCTTTAGCCTTTATCTTCATATATTTTCTTCCTGAAGGATCATTTGTTTACAGATTCTCAAGTTATGATCCATTCCAGGGCCAGGTGCATCTATTGTTTCTCACCTCAGATTTGAGAATACATATCTTTACATTGAAAACTGCAAAAACTGTCACAAGGAAACAGAATATGCTTGGCATGATATTAAAGGAAAAGACTGTTTCCAAATTTCATTAAATCATGGAGAACAGCAGAGATTGAAGAATGTCAATCCTAGATAGTAATTCATATCACCTTTCTCTTTTAATTTTCCCAGCTTCCTTTTTTTGTTGGATTCATCGTTTACTTAGCCTTTTTGTTTTGTTTTGTTTTGCTTGAAAGAAGCCTTTACTGAGATATAATTCACATGTCGTACAATTCACAGCACAATGGGGTTTAGTTTGTCCAGAGTTGTGCAACCAATCACCACCATCAATTTCAGAACATTTTTATCACCTGTCTGCCCCTAAATTCCATAACCATATATTTTTTTAATCCTCAGAATAAAAGGCCACAGAAACTCCAAAGGAGTCAAGTGGAAGAGAGGAAATGCAACAGGTCCTTTCTGCCCTTTGCCTCTAGATTCTGTGGGGGGTCCAGTCA
Source organism: Geosciurus inauris (assembly GCA_004024805.1). Lineage (NCBI taxonomy): Eukaryota > Metazoa > Chordata > Mammalia > Rodentia > Sciuridae > Geosciurus > Geosciurus inauris. Next base: position 40,356 of record PVHX01015230.1, read on the forward strand.
GCAGGTCACTCGCCACCCCAGTAGGGTTACCTACCTCAGCGGCCTGTCAATCACTCCTCAAGCACATCCCAATTTGGCTGGCGCAACCTCCTTGCACTCCTCCTACCTCAGCTGTTAGGAAATCCTGGAGCAATTGTTGCCCTGGAGTCGCTTGTTTTTTTTTTTTTTTTTTTTAAGTAACCAGAATTGAGCTGGATTTTCAATAAATGCATAAATAAATGCATAAATAATAATAATGAATTGGGGGCCTTGCTGCTATGCACAGGTTTGCGGGCTTTCACCGTAGGACAGGCGAATGTCACCTCCACCAACGGTAAAACCAGGGACTCCGCGCACAACTTGCTTGTTTGAAAGTTGAGAGCCAGTTGGCTTCTTTGGCCTTGTTTTAGGATGACTTGTGTATCTAAGCCGGGAAGATGTTCTGCCCTTTGACAGTGATTTTTCTGGTAAAGTCACGGAGTTGGAAATGCAGGTGGGAGTTGGATTTCCTGCGGAGGTGCAGCTCATCTCCCGCGAAGACGCACTGACAACCCTCCCACACCCCAGCCGAGCGGAGTTCCCACTCCAGCCAGTTGCTTTCTCGGTGGCTCCAGGTCGGTTTTTCCCGGCTACTCTAGTGTGACTTCCAAACTTCTGGGCCTCGGGCTGACCTCGGGATTTTCCCCCGGCTCCCTCTGTCTCTGGTCCGACCACTGGCCGTAGAGCTCTGCCCAGTTGTTGCCCACGAGCGCACTCGGGGACTCCGAGCAGTACAGCCTGCGGGGGTGGGGACAACCGCGAGTGATGAAGCCGTCTTGGCTGCAATGTCGCAAAGTCACGGGCGCCGGGGGACTCGGGGGGCCCCTGCCGGGATCCTCTTCCGCCCGAGGAGCCGGTGCGGCCCGGAGGGCTTTGGTGGCCCCGAGCGCGCGGGGCCGTCCTGGGGGCCTGGGCAGTCGGGCGCTGTCCTCCAGCGGCGGCGAGTACAAGACCCACTTCGCTGCCTCAGTGGCCGACCCGGAGAGGTTCTGGGGCAAAGCCGCTGAGCAGATCAGCTGGTATAAACCCTGGACCAAAACGCTAGAAAACAGATACCCGCCTTCCACCAGTTGGTGAGTGACTTCTTGGCCAATTCCGAGCCTCCTAACTTCTTGGGCGCTCAGGGCTCTGTGTCCCTGGGACTTGGAATCGAGTTCTATGCCGAAAGAAAATCGAAATTTGAGATGAACTCAGACCTTCCAATTTGTGTTTAATTTCAGTCTCATTTTTAACTATCCTGCCCTTTCTGGAGGTATTCGATTATCTAATGTCATCTGAGTTTCCCATAAACCAGAGATTTACCTCTATGGCTGATGGGTTCTGTTGCTTTGTGGCCTGTGGCAAGGCGGCAGGGCTCTTTTTGACACTCAGAATTTTGAAGTGATTACAACAGGGCTACCTCCAGGGACAGCAAAAACTAGAGAGACACATGTAAACAAAAGCAGGCTGTGTAATAAACTAAGGAAATATTATCAAGTATCCCCATACTGTGGGGAGGAAGGGAGTGGGGAAGGACTTCAATAAAACCACAGCTGAGTAGGGTTTGGAAGGATGTGTATGTCTTCTCAAAGTTGGCAAGTGTAATTATTACCCAAGTCCAGGAGGTGGAAAACAGCTTGAAATGTGGCTGGCATTGTGGTTGCAAATGATTGTGTTGGCTGGAAAGCTGGGAGAAGGGGCTTGAGAGGCAGGGACTGGGAAGGTGGGAAGGGATTTATGTGATGTGCCAAGTAGCTGGGACAAAGCCATAAGGACCTGCGGCAGGGGATGCCCAGAAAGAAAGCAGACATAGGCCAGGAGGTGTTAGAAGTCATGGTAGGAATGAATTTCTTTTCTTAGAGTTGAAATTATTAAATAGTTATAAGCATTATTTTTGTATTACAATAAATAAGATACATTGTGGACATTGTAGACTAGATGCCAAACTTGCTAGGATATGAAATCTGAGAATTCAGTGTGGCTTCGGTGTACCTAGGCCACGAAGAGTGCAGGTGCTCTCACCTGCTACCATTAGGAAGGGAAATTATCTGTAAACATTTGAAATACATTGCTCAGCAATGAGGTTGGAGAAATGACAAGGTCAAGTTTTCCTTTGATGAGTGCCTCCCTGGTCAGATCAGGTAATCTGGAACAGAATCAGCAAGATCTTGTTGTGTGTCCTCATCAGGTCTTGTCCTCTCTTGTTTGTTTGGGGAGGGTTTACATGATGTTCCCTTTACAATTTCAGCACCTTCCCCCTCCATTTACATTTTTCTTTCTTCAGTAATATTTGATTGATCCTATTCCATGTCCCCAGATAGTGAACCAGGCACTAAGTACACAATAGTGAGGAAAACAGCCTCTGATTTCTGGAAGCCATGAAGATTAACGACATGGACTCATGGCCAGACTATCTAAGACATGCCTCTCAGTTACTGTGTTCACAGGCAAGTTATTTAATCTCTCTGTACCTCAGTTTCCTCAAATGCAAATGGATAGCTTGAGGATTAACTGAATAAAGGATTAAGACCTTGTCTTGTACAGAGTCCACCCTATAAATGTTGGAGGAAGAATAGCTCTCTTTGTTTTCTCACACCACAATCATTTTAGGAGCAGGAAACTCTCCTGTTGTTCTTCAGATCCAAGTGTGTGGCTTTCTCACTTTGTTCCCAAGACTCAGTACATACATGTCTGTCATAAAATATGATACTGTAATTATTTATTTTATGTGGCTCTCTTTACCATAAAACCAATGTGCAGAGATTCATTAAAGAAGGCAGTGGTATAGTCTAAGTTAAAATCCAGGAGACCAAACATAAGACAGGGGTCATAATAATGGAGGGAAGATGGATTTGAGTGATTTCAGAGTTAGTGGAGGTCAGCAAAGACCCAGGGAAATGCAGAAAAAGGGGCAATCCCGCAAATAGACATTGAAGACCTGGATATTCCTTTCTAAAACTTGATTTTTTTTCTTCTTAAAATCTTGTTTTAAATTTTTCTAAAAAGTGTGTTTATAAAATATCTGCAATTAGTGCATTGCAGATCACTGACATTTGGTAACACTGGATCCACATTATTTATCAGTGCAGTTTTAGAATCATACAGCCTCACCCATGTCATAGTAATGCAGGAGATCAAAGTGTATAAGTAATAAAACATTGAATCTAATTTATTTCAGAAGTTTGATTTATTCTTACTAATAATTTTGTTTGGCAACTGGTGTGGTGGCACGTGCCCAGTGAGTCAGAAGGCTGAGGTAGGAGGACCACAAGTTCAAAGCCAGCCTTAGCAACTTAGGGAGACCCTGTCTCAAAATAAAAAATAAAAAGGACTGGGGATGGAACTCATGGTAGAGTACCCCTGGGTTCCATCCCCAGAATGGTGTTGTCATTCTATTAAGGATTTTTTTTTTCCTAGCATATACCACTTATCACATAATAGGTGACCAAAACATGAATTCCCCATTCATCTTTCTGCACTGGAACAATATTGGCTTGAATATGAAAGATGAATTCCCCATTCATCTTTCTGCACTGGAACAATATAGGCTTTAACCCAAGCTTTGCCACTAACTTTGAGAAAATTTCCATGATCCCATTTGTAAAATAAGAATAATGATATCATCAATTTCTTTTTTCTTTCTTTTTTTTTTTAACTTTTAAAGAGGAGAGGTTTATTTTGGCTTATAGTTTGGAGGTTTCAGCTTATGATTGATGGGTTCTGTTGCTTTGTGGCCTGTGGCAAGGCGGCACATCATGGCGGAGGGCAGGTGGTATATCAATATATTCACCTGGTGACTTGGAAGTGAACTAAAGGTAGAGAAAGGGACTGGGATCCCACAGTCATCTTTGAGCCTGCACCTCTCAAAGACCTAAAGATCTCCTATTGGGCTCTACCTCTTAAAGGCTCCACCATCTCCCAAAAAAGCCAAGGGTTGGTGACCATGCCTTTAACACATGGGCCATGGGGGACATTCATCCAAACCATAGCACAGACCAAGAAGAGGATTCAAAAAGAAAGGTGTTAAAGACTGTCAAATTCTACAAAGAAACAAAGTAGGGAATTATAGAGATGGGGTTAGATAGAGAAAATTACAAGGTCATTGTAGGGGAAAGATTATATGGAAACAAAGATAGTTTTAGTGGAGTGGAGTAGTGGTAACAAAAGCCAGATTTAACATGTGAGTGGAGTGGGGGTGTTGAGCATTACTGGTGAAGTAGTGGCACCTCCTTGCAGAAGTTTGGTAGTTGTGGAAATCATTACTCTGTTCACCAATACCTGGTCCTGTTCCTTTTTCTTTTTTTTTAAAAAAATTTAAATTTGTTCTAATTAGTTATATAGGACAGTAGAATGCATTTTGACACTTTGAACACAAATGGAGCACAACTTCTCATTCCTCTGGCTGTACATAGTGCAGAGTCACACCAGTACATGTATATAGGGTAATAATGTCCATTTCATTCCACTGTTCTTCCCATCCCCTCACTCCTCCCTGCACTAAGTTCCTTCATTCTTCCCCCACTATGGATCAGCATCCACTTATCAGAGAAAACATTCAGCCTTTGGTTTTGGGGGATTGGCTTATTTCACTTAGCATGATATTCTCTAGCTCCATCCATTTACCTGCAAATACCATAATTTCATTTTCCTTTAAGGCTGAGTAATATTCCATTATGCGTATGAACCACATTTTTTTTATCCATTCATCTGCTGAAGGGCATCTAGGTTGGTTCCATAGTTTAGCTATTGTGAATTGAGCTGCTATAGACAGTGATGTGGCTGCATCACTGTAGTATGCTGATTTTGAGTCCTTTGGGTATAAACCAAGGAGTGGGATAGCTGGGTCAAGTGGTGGTTCCATTCCAAGTTTTCTGAGGAATCTCCATACTGCTTTCCATGGTGGTTGCACCAATTTGCAGTCCCACAGGCAATGCATGAGTGTACCTTTTCCCCCACATCCTCGTCAACACTTATTATTACTTGTATTCTTGATAATTGTCATTCTGACTAGAGTCAGACGAAATCTTAGTTTTGATTTGCATTTCTCTAATTGATAATATAAATTTCTAATGATCAAACAGGAGCTTATAAAATGTCTGGGATTATGCCTGATAAATAACACTTGGTGTGAATTTATGTAGAATATGGAAGAGATATTCCCTTCAGCTAGTTTGGTCCAAGAAATTGTTTAGGGAAATGGTAGCATTTCAACTTGACATTGAAATAGCATACAGAAAGGGAGAAGGATGTTTCCATGAGGGGAATAACACAATTAAAGTGTAGTTCAGAAAGAGCTGTGTGTTGTTGAAAGATAGTTATAGTAGACCAGTTGGCTTGCAGTGCATTTTCTGAGTTTTTCATTCTGGATTTCTTTTATTTTGGGGGGAATGGTTACCAGGGATTTTTTTTGGGGGGGGGGTATTGGAGATTGAACTCAGGGGCACTCAAACAGTGAGCCACACCCCCAGCCTTTTTTGTATTTTTTAATTTAGAGACAGGGTCTCTCTGAATTGCTTAGTGCCTTGCCATTGCTGAGGCTGGCTTCGAATTCCTGATCCTTCTGTCTCAGCCTCCCTGGCTGCTGGGATTACAGGCATGTGCCACTGCACCCAGCTTTGTTCTGGATTTCAAAAGACAGTTGTTGGATAGGTTAGAGGACCTGGAGTCGGAGCATTTACATTGACCTCGTAAGCTGAAAGCTGTTGGAGAACCTATAGACAGACTTTGGCTCAGATGCTGTTTCATTTTTTAAAACTAATTGTCAGTATTTAAATATTAGTATATTTCATATGAAATCTAATTTTTCTGTAACAACTCAGCTTTGGGGTTTCTCTTGAAACACTTGTGTGTGGGAGTGCACACATATACACATAAACAGCCTATCAGTCAGCAATAGGAAGGTATTCCTGCATGGCAGCAATTGGCTAGAACTGAGCAACTGCTGCCCCTTTTAAATGGTGCATGTGCTTATTGATAACTGTCCCCACCAACACTGCATTAGTCTCTTCCAGTTCTGGTCATTAACGTTGGCTGTTGTGAGCATTTTTATTTGCAGTGCCTACTAAGGCAGTGATGATCCATGGTAGCTTTTTGTTAAAAGGATAATGGGATAAATATAGTATTAGAGACCAAGTTTGACCACAGATTTCAAGATTTCTTGTGGGAATGGGAGATAAGAGAGATTGGAAATATTAGAGTAATGCTAACATGTAGAAATGTGTCTAATGAACCAGAGTAATGGGAGGAGGAATAGAAAAAGAGGAATTTCAGAAACCAAGATTCCATTAGATACACTGCCTTGGAAGTGGAGTGCAGGAAACAGAAGATGTTATAGTAATATCTAGAATTTGAGTCAAATGTCCAAGGGAGGGAACTCATGGGGGAATTGAAGATAATGTGTTGAAAACTAGGAGACAGACTAAAGTAGGAGTTTAGATTCAAGTATAACTTGTAAAGAAGAATAAGTTAAAACATTGGGAATATTGAATGTTGTTGGAGAGAGAGAGAGAGAAGGAAAGAGCAAAATACTAAGGATGAAACTTTGGGGAGAAGTACAAGGAAAAAAGAGCCATGGGAATGGATGAGACTTGTTCCAAGAAGTATGAGAAGGACAGGATATTTTAGTGTCATGGAATATAAAAGAGAGAAGAGATACAAATTAGGAAAGTCAGTAGTGATCAAGGGCTCTAGAGATGTTCTGAGGCTATTAAAAGAAATTCAATCTCTATAAAAGAAATCTCTGTGACTCAGAGATCCTTGGTGACTTTTTATAAGATGATATCAATGGAGTGATGAGGGCCAAAGCCAGAACGGTACATTACAGATTGGCCTGGTGGTAGGCAAATCATTTTATGGATTTATTTCACAGAGACAGAAAGGAGAGACAATCTACAGCATGTGGAGATACCTGGGTCAAATAAAAGATAGTTTTTTCCCCTTCCATTCTTCCTTTTCCTCACGCTTGCTTCAGAAGAAACCTATGTTTAAAAGGCAGAAGTAGCCAGGTGCGGTGGCTCACGCTTGTAATCCCAGCACTTTGGGAGGCTGAGACAGGAGAATCGCGAGTTCAAAGCCAGCCTCAGCAATGGCGAGGCGCTGAGCAACTCAGTGAGACCCTGTCTCTACATAAAACACAAAATAGGGCTGGGGATGTGGCTCAGTGGTTCAGTACCCCTGAGTTCAATCCCTGGTACCAAAA